>JAULKM010098243.1:0-26937 GCA_032355605.1 Rubia tinctorum
CCGACTCCTTCTACCTCAGGCCGGCGATCTAGGTAGGGCTGGAGCCCTACCTCGCGTACCATTGGTTCCGCCCCTGGATATGTGTTTTGGAAGTATATGTTGATGAACAAGGTCACCATGGAGGAAAGAAAGATATGTGAGGTGGGGTTTCCATGGGCGGAATGATTACGCTCTTGGTGGGGGATTTGAACATCCCAGCACCACCTCAACTTCCACGTTGAGGTAGGGATGACTCCTATCTCCTCAACCTTAGGAAGTTTCAAGAGCTTTCAATCATAGAGTACACCACTAACAATGGAGTTTACCATTGGTTGTATGGAAGGAAGAAACCATTCATGATACTCCCTCAGCCCTAGTGGACCACTCTTTCACCTACTACCTTGTTGTAGGAGTTAGCCATCAAGCCGTACTTGGTGTGTTGGACCAAGTTTGAGAAGGAATGTAAGAGGGAAGCACCGTGACCTATCCTGACTAAGGAAAAGGCTACCCGCATGTTAATTCTCCTTACCACCCCAGGATCTCTATCACCAATTTCTTCATATGATAGAATATGGTTTCTGCTACATCCACCACCCCAGGATCTCTATCACCAATTACTCCACATAATAGAATACTGTTTCTGCTACATGGATTCCAACTTTTGGGGCCAAGCTATCTACAACCTTTTCATGTATCAGAGCAGGTCAGACATGGAGGATGAGATCTATGAGCTTTCTTGTATGGTCTATGATTTACGTACTTAGGCTAGTGGAGTTCCAAAGCTAAGCCCTACCATGGAATGGCGTAGAGAGAGACACCAGAAGAATGCGGATTGGGAGGCACTGTATTAGCAACGATACCCTAGAGGTTCTTTCGAGCACGAGGATAGGAAAGGACTTCGCACCATTGATTTGCGAGTTATTTTACTTTTCTCCATTGAAATTTATCATTTTTGGCTTATGTACTACATTGAAGGCAATGTGTGATTTTAAGTGTGGGGAGGGGTCTAATGGATTACTTGTACAAATTTTGTTACTTTTGAATGGAAAAACTTGGGAAAATGACAAAAAGAAAAAAAAACTAATTTTTTTAAATAATAAGCCGCTAAGTTGAAAACCTGAGAGGGCAATTCAGGCAACATCAAGGTCTCGGATAGGTTGAAAACCCACAAGGGCGGTCTAGGTAAAAATGAGTGATTAAATGTGGGTGAGATGTTAGCCTAAAACAATTATGTGTGTCTAGGATGAAAACCCGAAAGGGCTTCTAGGTAGAATGAGAGAAAGAGAGAAAAAATGTTGGATTCACTAATTTTACGATGTTGGGGGTCATAAGGTTGCAGAGAAAAAAAGATGATTTGGGTAGCCTAGCATCATAGGTTTTCTTGGGGTTATGTTTGGCTTTGTGGAAAGACGAAGTAGGGAACTTGGAAATTATGATTATTTGTCTGCTTCGTTTGGGTTAATATATTGGTATAGAATGAAGTATGTTCTTGAATTAGTGATATGATTTCTTTGAATTCATTTTGTTCCATTGCTCTTGTGATTCTGTTCAGTTCATTTTCATACATATATACTCCTCTTGTTCTCAAAGAATTTTATTTAGCTGTAACGAAGGATAATTTCACCATCACTTTGTTTGAAGAAAGTAGTATGGTAGTTTTGGATGATATGAAGTGAGGAAGTTTAATGTTGTTTCTCTATTCAATCTAGAAATCGAAGCTTATTTGGGAACAAAGTCTATGTTAAGGAGGACAGTTATAGGGCGGAAAAGGGGGGTAATCCTCAATTTGGTGGGAATCGTGTAGGTTAAAATGGGTAAATCTTTTGTCAGGGTAATATGACACTGCTATTTAGAGGATATATGTGCGTATATTATGAGATTATTTCATCAGAGGAACCTGATACTACATTTTAAAGGGTGTATGTACTTATATGATCAGACAAATAGACAAATCACATTGAAAATTCAAATCTTACAATGAAATTGGGGATTGACATTGTGAGAGTTACTACGGTAACACAGTTGTAGTAGTGTACAAAAGCATGAGACAATTGATTAAATGTAGATTCTTTCATGTCTCTAGTTGGATTGAGCTTCCCTGTAACCCTCATGTTGTGCTCATATAAGTTTCTGATCTGTTATTTTGAACCTGTCTGTTGTAGTAAATAGGCCAAATGCTGACGGATGTTTTAGGTTGTAGTTTCATCTACGCTGATAATTACCATCCAGAATCTAACAAAGGTAAGATATCAACAACTCTCGATATTTTCCTGACTAGTAGATCACATTTTTTTTGCTTGTCATTGACACGTAGCCATCGTGCTTTGAACAAATAAGATGAGAAATGGAGTTCCTCTATCAGATGAAGATTGCATTCCATGGCTTGAAACGCTAAGAGATTTCCTGAAAACCAGTACAGAAAATGAAGAAATCGTGATTATAGGATGCTCAGCTCTGCAACAACATTACAGAGAAATCCTAAGATATGCAGATAAAAACTATAAGTCAGGATCCTACCTTTGCGTGATCAAGTAAATTTTTTGTGATTAATCTCTGTTTGATAGAATTCGGAAAACAGTTCAATACACTTCACCATTTCAGCTTGGAGGTTCAGATATGAAAGCTTCAAAGTTGGGCAGAATCTAGATGTAACAAAAATAACAATCATATCAATGATGGGGTATGCTTTATAGTTATCATTCAGATATTTTTAAAAATTTCTTTGATTTTCTCGTGCCAGCGTAATGTCTGTAAGCATGCCCTCTATCTTGGGTGTGAACTGATCGCCTTATTACTGTTTCAGCTTAGACATAATGCTTCTTTCGTTCTCATCATACCCAGTTTTCTCACTGTTATCAGCCACTTATAAGTCAAGGAGCATAATCTTCTCTATGGTCTCTCAATTTATTACAAGATTGTGATTGAAGCATTTTAAGGTTCTATGCCCTGTATCTGTTCTTAGTTTCCCTCATGCATGTCAAAGGTTATTCAGCTCCAGGAATTGGTTCTACCCAAGTTTAATGTAAAATGCAAATAGTTCTGGAAATGTAGGTTTTGTTGCGTGTGATTTTTCCCTAGAGCAATGTAACGCTAGTTCTGGTCATTTTTTGAAGGTTGGAATATAATTTAGACTTGGATTATAAATTATGATCTGCACTTGAAAGCATGTGTTAACCAATGCATTTAACACACTTATTAGTATCTTTTGCATGGTTTATTAGGTTTGGTTAGGTTTACATTACAAGGGGTTTGAATAGCCATTGTTGGTTTTCTTGCTTAAATCCCTCATTTTGTAGCTTATTTAGGTCAAATGAATTCTATGGCCTTACGAGTATCTAGATTGAATTTTGTGAGTTTATTTGTAGATTGTTCATAAGCACTTTAGAGTAGTTTAATGAAGGTCATTCGTAAGAATGGTAGTGGATTGTATAAGACCATTCGCAAGGATGGTAGAAGACTAAAGGCTATGAGTCAAAATATGGTAGAAGATAGAAGGGTCAAAGAAAGAAGACAAAGAAGCGGATGAATTGTAATCCAAGAGTTTTACAAAGTTTTGGGAACAATCTGAGAAGCATCAACGTCTGAGGGTGGTAACATTGGATTCATATTCTTGAGCGCTATATAATTGAAAACAAGAAATCCAAAATCGGATTAGCGGTTCATATGTAGGGGGAACAAACAAGATTGAAGGAAAAAAGCCAAGTCCGGATGAAGTGAAGACCAACACGACTCGTTCCCTTTGCATAACCTGTTCCCCTTTTGCATGGCCAGGGCCATCCAAGACCGTGCGGCTAAATATTGGCGTGGGCTGTGTCCTTTTGTACGACTTTTGAGTTTCAAAGGTCAATACTCAAGGACCTAGTCTGCACCCCACGACATTTTGCACAGCGGCACCTTCAGAAGGCTAAGAAATTAGCTCTAACCCATAGCCCGAAAGGAATCCTAGGAGTCGTGTAGCTCTGACAACCAAACCAAGCTTCCAGCTGGCGGCCTGTAAGGAATTAAACGGCCGCGCCACTCAGATGCACGAGAATACATTTCCAACTTGCGGCTCGTGCACTATTGCGGCTGTGTACTATTCATGACATTTTCTGCAGTTCCAGCTAGGGTTTCTCATGGATTTTGGGTCTCTTTAAGGCTCATTTATATTATCCTATATAAAGAAGCTTTAGTCTCCGAGGGTTTAACAAGTAAGCATAATGTAGATCTTATTTTCTTAGTAGGTAGGAAGGAAGAGGAGAATTCTCTCTCTTTCTCTCTCTCTAGAGTTCTTCTTCTCTTCTCCCTCTTTTTTCTTTTCTTTTCTTTCTCTTAGTTTCCTAGATCCATGTCATTTAATTCAATATTTTTTTATCGATCTATTAGTAGTAGAGTAGTTTATATTCTTGGGGATCAAATTTGTATTCATGACTTGGTAGAGATTTTGTGAGATTCTAGATCCCCTTATCATTTTATGTTTATGAATATCATGATTGATTTAATCTTTACATTCTTGAATGGGGAAAGAAGAGCGCATATCGGTTAAACCGTATGACACACTTTCCCTAATTACAGAATTGGCGTTTATAGAATAGATATGAGCACCATTGTGTGACAAAGATCGGGAAGTGTTGACTACCAACCCCACTATGTGAAATAAACATAGGAATAGGTTTATACGTCTTGTAATTGATAGAATCTAGGATCAAGATCTTCTACCGGTCATGTTACTCAATTATCCCCAAGTTTTAGCTTAATATAATTTTATCTCTTATTTTGCATGTTTTGTAGTTTATAGATAACCCTCCCTCCGAACCATGTTTGTAGAACTAGCTATTCCCATCACGTAATCAGAGTGATGCCCGTTGTGAGTCTTGCGTAGTTTTCTTTTAAATCCTAGCATCTCTGTGGACGACCCCAGACTTGCCACTAGCTATATTTTGGTAGTTTGTAGTGAGTGCGAGAGCAAAAATATGAGTTCCTATCTTTGTTAGGCACTCCGCAGGTTAGTATATATCTCCTGCGGTTTATTAGCGACCCTGTGGAGTACATGTCAAGTTGTGTTGTTTTAATATTTGTATTTTGATATGCATTTATTGCTACAATTCATAGTGTAATTTTTTATCGGATCCTTAAAATTGTAAAAACTACCAATTTGGGGTCTTGTGAATTGACAAATTCAGTTCCTTGAATTTAGTTTGCAGGAAATTTGTGGTCATTTTGATTGGCTATCAGTAGTATTAAATTATCAACTATCTAGTACACCCAGTTCTTAACTTTCTTTAGACTTGTAAATGAAAAATAAAAGTAAAATGTCAGACTGCTTAGTGCTTGCAGTTAGTCAAAACATAAGGGGCAAAAAGGCTATGCCTTCAACTAAGTCATAATGTCTTTCGAGCATAGCTCGTAGGTTCTTCGAGCATCAATTGTAAGTTCTTCAAATGTAACTTTTAGGTGCTTCTATACCATGAAAACAACTTGGTTCTTAGAGTACAACACATAGGTTCTTAAAGCATCACTTGTTAGTGCTTCAACTATAACTCATAGGTGTTTCCGTGCCACGAAAACAAGCTGGTGCTTAGATTAGAAATCGTAGGTTCTTCGAGCATTACTTGCCAGTGCTTCAAATGTAACTCGTAGGTGTTTATGTGCCACAAAAATAACTTGGTGCTTAGATTACAACTCGTTGGTGCTTTGAGCACCACTTGTAAGTGCTACAAGTGTAACTTTTTGGTCCTTTTGCACCATGAAAACAACTTGGTACTTAGAATACAACTCATAGGTACTTCGAGCATCACTTTTAAGTGCTTCAAATGTAACTCGTAGGTGTTTCTCTTCTAACTCACGTGTGCTACGAAAACAACTTGGTGCTTAGAGTTCAATTCATAGGCTCTTCAACCATCACTCATCATCATTTTATAAATATGTTTGGAATAGTTGATTTTGTGGCAAGTTAACAAAATTTTGCTCCAAGGAATGAATGTGAAAAATACTTGAAAATTGACACAATACTGTTACATTTTCTTAAATTTCATGCCAAAGAGATAAGAAATTGTGCACATTTCTAATCTCCAAACATAAAATGATATAAATATTTTATATTCTCAAACAATCCATCACATAAATTAAGTAATCTACACATTCATATCACAATAAATGCAAAATAATCAAGATTCATAAAAAGGTTAAGAGGTTCTCACCACATGGGCTTGAAAGATTTATTCAATTGCTCCCAAGAAGAAAACTAGCCTAGATAATCAAACTCATAAAATAGAACAAAAAATATACAAAGAAACAAGAATAAATTGAAAGAGAAGTGGAAAAATTAGGGTTTTGGAGCCTCGAAGTCGGGCCAAGAGAGCTAAGGAATGAGTGCATGTAGTGCTATTTATAGTACAAGAAAAGGGGGAGTAAAAAGCAAGTTTCAGGGTGATTTTTCGTGACCCACGAGAATTTCTTCTCAAATCGCGATGGTACAGTAGCAAAAAACCAACTTGCAGTAAATTTTCTGTTGCAGGTCGCGGCATAGTGCAGTCCAATAGCTCCATATGTTTTACTCCTCCGAATGAACCGTTGATCCGTTTCGGGAGTTCTTGTAGTCTTTTGTATAGTAATCGAAAAGAAGAATCCAATGAAACTATCAATGTATACCAATTCTTCTTGGATCATTCTCCAAACTCATCTCCAAAAGTTAGATTATTCTTCACCCTCTGCTTTCCTTCTTCACTTTATCTTCTACCACTTTGTAATTTCCTTCCTTCTTTTACAATTCTTGTGAATGGATTTTTTCAATCTTCTACCATACTTGCATATGACCTTCTTCATGATGGTGTCCAAATAAGCTACCTAAACATATATGAATCAACCAAATCATAAAGGCAGAACAGGTTAGACACCACATGCTTAGAAACTAGGGAAATGAGGGAAAATAACCACACAAGGAGATTCTAAACCCATTTTTTAAAAAACCCCTAATAATCTAACTAACCACCAAAAACATGCTAAAAATGGTGTTAATTGTAGTAAGAAAACATCATAATCACGTCTCATCAACTCCCCCACACTTAGACCCTTACTCGTCCTTGAGTAAGAACAAGCAAAGTTCTAAGGTGATTTATTAGATATGTTTTCCCAAGAGCACAACCAACACATTATTCCTAGATCTACCCTAACCCAAAACATAAGAGCTTGCTAATCCTAACATCCCAACCTAAGGAGTTCTAAACCACCAAAACAACAAAATAATGCCATAATAAGAATGAGGTATAAACATCCAAAGAAATTCAAGAAGATAACTTACTCTACCCAGAATTTCCACAAATAGGTAAAAACAAGAGAAGAGTTCACATGTTTTCATTTCTCTCATTCCTCTCATTTTGCCTTAGAGCCCTCTAGGGTTTTTATCCTAACCTCTCTTTTCTTTCAAAGATCATACCTTCCCCTTTTCCACACCATAAGGCCTCTCATTTTTGCATAGGTTTCCCTTTCGGGGTTTGGACCTATCCGGACCCCCCCAATTTTGCCTAAGTTACCCTCTTGGGTTTTCAAGTAAGTGGGAATTTTTTAAACAATTAAATCAAAATAGAGCATATGCACACTACAGTACAATAAAATGAGATATATTTATCTTCCCCCTCTCTTCAAAACACACATTTTACTCAATGTGATTTAAAGGACAAGAAAAAGAAATAAGGGACAAAGAAAAAAATACTCACAACTAGGTACTTGAATGTCCTTCCCCCTGATGGCAATGCTCACTTTTCAATGAATGTTCTCTCCTCAATGTTCTCGAACTCTGCCCAATATGCAACTTTGATCCATACACTACAAATCCACAACTATACAAATCATGATCAACAATAAAAAAAAGGAAACAACTAGAAGTACTCCTAGATGGTGGTTTTTGTGGTGGTTTTAGGTGGTGAATTGTGGTGGCGTTTTTGGGGTGAGTGTGTGAGGACATGGGTGAGGAAAATTTTCAATTTTGGTTTTTGAAATACAAATCTCTACTAAAACAATTTAAAATTAGGGGTGCCTCAAAGGAAGCTCTGTATATTTAAGGTCGTCGGCACGACCCTCATGTTATCCATATGGTGAAGGTTGACTGTGAGTGTCCAAAAGTAGAGAGGTAGAGTAGAAATCTTCCAAGAGGAATATTTTGTGAAGGTGGAGTTGGTCTTAAAGGAGATAGGGGGTTTGGAAGTTTGGCATAATCATCTGGCTCTCCTATTGCATCCTTCGAGAATTAATAAAAAAAGGTGGAGTTGGTTTATTTGGTGTGGGTAGGGGTGATGATGGAAAGAATAATGAATGTAGTACAATCACCTCTTCCTTAACTTCTTTGTCTTACACAACCAACTCCTCTATCTCTTGGAACTCAAATTAATTTCTCAAGGTGACCTTACTCACCATATCTTCGAGTTTTTGGAATTGTGTATCTTCGGAATATCAAGCTTCCATTCGAATCAGAGCTTCCATCACATCACTCATATACCCCTCCAAAGCCTTGAGTCTTGAGGAGATTCAATCTTTGTCTTGGCCAAGTTCATTAAGTTTGCTATTGCATCCATAATCTTTGCATGTGTCAAAATTAAAACTTCTACTTGAACTGGTTTTGGGGCATGGTATAAGGTGGTGAAGATCAATCTTATTGCTCGTATTGTTTGTATTTTGGTGCATTCTCATACCACAAATCCGAATTACCACTTTACTCAAGATTGTAAGGATCATAGTACGGATACCATTCTGGAGTTCCTTCATCTTGAAAAACAACAACTCCAACTTCTTGATAGAACTCTTCATAATACTCTTGGTTTTGGAAGCTAATGGTTCTTTCCTCCTCGTAGTGCTCCCCTCTCAACCAATAGCAAGACTCGATAAGATGCTCGGACGAATAAATCCTACAAAATCGTGCTTGTTGAGCCTCTCTTTTCCTCATGAGTTTCCTCAAGATGAGATCTTCCATTGTTTCTTTTCTTCTTTTTTTCCCCAAAATTTTAGAATCATGGTGCAAGAATTCTCGGTAAATTTTTTCCAAGAACTCAAGCAATACCTACTCCGAACAAAGGCAAATAAAAAATAATTTGGGTTGTAGTGCAAATGTTCTCGGGTCTTGGAACGAGTATGTACCATAAAATAAGAACAAAGGAAATATGCCTCCAAACACAAAAAAAAAGTCAAATAAAAATAGCAAATATTCACACAAATATGCCCAAATCCTTAAAAATACACGACTCTTCCCCGATAGCAACGCCGGTATTTGAGAGGTCATCGCCGTACCTCTCTAATATTCAATTTATAGCCCCAAATTTCTTTCTAAGTACAACTAAGTAAATAGTCGCAAATCAGGGTCATCCACAAAAAAATGGATTTTTACGAAGGGTTCATGCATATAAGCATAGATAATAGCGCGCGCGCACACACACATATATAAGAAATTAAAGAGGGGGATTTTGGTTTGATTTTTCTATGTTATGAAAGGAAAAACAAGTCAGCTAACATGTAAAGATAATTATACTAATTATGCAACAAGCTAATAAAAGATGATAAAATCACAATTGACAAAGCCTTGGACGCAATTGATTCCCACTTCTAAGCCTCTTATCCTAAAAACAACCACTCATTCAATCACCATGATTACCTATTGTCAATGCTTCAACTTATATTTTAAAGATAAACATTCCGTTTTTCTTAACAGTAATTTACAAAAGTGATCAGCGACTATTTGTAAACCTCACCAGCAATCACTTTAGACAAACAATACCAAAAGGTATTTCATCAATGACATCATACACAAAGAACCAATAAATTTCATAACAATTCTACCAAATACTTAGTCATTTAACAAAAAAAAGCATTCATTATGTTTAACCCAGAAAGATCAACATTCAGGATTATACCTTTTAGTGCTACTTTAGGATGAACATGACAACAAACCACATTATCATATTTATCTAGAAATATTAACATCATCTACCCAGTAATAAGTTTGAATTCCATGTTCTTGGATTTAGTGCCAAAGAGATAAGAAATTGTACACATCTGTATCCTCCTAACTTGTAATCATATAAATATTTCATATTCTCAAACAACCAATCACATAAATAAAGTAATCTACCACATTTATATCACAAAAATGCAAAATAATCAAGATTCATAAATGAGTTTAACGGGTTTTTACCACATGGGATTAGAAGATTTAATCAATTTCTCCCAAGAAGGAAACTACCCTAGATAATTAAAACTCATAACATAAAACAAAAAATCTACAAAGAAACAATACGAAATTGAAAGAGAAGTGGAAAATCAGGGTTTTGGAGCACCCCAAGTTGGGCCAACAGAGCTAAGGAATGAGGGGATGAAGTGCTATTTATAGTAAAACAAAAGGGGTATAAAAAGCAAGTTGCAGGATGATTTTTTTGCGACCAGTGGAAATTTCCTTGCGGCTCTTTACAGTACTGTAACAAAAAACCAACTTCCAGTAAATCTTTTGTCGTGGGTCTCGAGATTTTTTTCGCGGATCGCTATAGAGTGTAGTTCAGCAGCTCCTTTTATTTTGCTTCCTTCGGGTGAACCGTTGATTTGTTTCGAGAGTTATCGTAGTCAATTTTATAGTAATTGTGAAGAAGAATCCAATGATGCTATCCATGGATATCAATTCTTCTCGGATCATTCTCAGAACTTGGCTTCAAAATTTAGATCATTCTTCACCCTCTACATTACTTTCCTTTTTCACTTTGTCTTCTACATTTTGTAAGTTACCTACTTTCTTCTAGTATTCTTGCGAATGAACTTCTTCAATTTTATACCATCCTTGTGAATGACCTTTTTCATGATGGTCTCTAAATAAGCTCAGAAAACCTATGTGAATCAACCAAATCATGAAGGTAGATCACGTTAGACACAACATGCTTACACACTAGGGAAATGAGGGCAAATAATCACATAAGGTGATTCTAAACCCCTATTTTATAAAACACCTAATAATCTAACTAATCACCTACAAAACACTCTAAAAGGAGATGTTAATTGTACTAAGTAAACATCAAAATCACATGTCATGAACGGGTCGTGCAAAAGTACAAGGGTTGTGTCAGGACTTAGTTGCAATAACCATTGATTCAGCACGGGCCGTGTAAATGTATACGGGTCGTGCCGGTCTTCACTTCTTTCCGAACTTTGACTCCTTTTCTTCGGCACATCCATCTAGTACCACGTTTAAACTCGTGCCTTCGGCCTACTACCATCCTTGCGAATAGCCTTCTACTATCTGCTACCATTCTTGCGAATGGCCTTCTACACAGTCTGAAGTGTTTACGACCAATCTACAAATAAAAGCTCACAAAGATAAACCTAGATGCTCGTAGGAACATAGAATCCATTAGATCTAAAGTAAACTACAAAATGAGGGATATAGATATGAAAACCACAAACAGTCATCTAAACCCTTCGTAATGCAACTCACATAAATATAGCAATCTTCCATACGAAAGATAACCAAAAGATACGTTAAATACCTTAAGAAACACATGCATTTTACGTCTCATCACATATCAACTGAAAATGGTTAAATATCGAATAAAAATATACTCCCATGTTCCACTCTAAATGGCTTAATTGCTTTTTGGGTGTCACTTTGTAAACTTTGACAGTAAACATAAATTAATATATATATAATAAAAATATAATGTCAGATATTTTTAGATTCATCTTAACATATATTTTTAAATATCAATTTTTTATGGGATGTTATTATAGGTAACTAGAGATATTTACGGTCAAACATGCTCATTGAAAACAGTGAAAAAATAATTATGCAATTTATAGTCTGACGGAGAGAGTATATCAAATTAAAAGAGCATAATAAAATTATAAAACACGAGAGAAAACAATTGAATTGTCATCGTATGCCCAAATACACATTAAGTCCAAAAACTAACTAAACCCTAACCCTACTCGATTGACACGCCACCCAACCCGACCTGATTGAACCGTAGCATAACCCTTTCTGCCTCACTCCCGATTCGTAGCCCCATCCCTAACCATGCGCTTTCGCCCTGTTTGCTGCCAGAAATTACCGTTCCAGAGTACAATTCACAACTCGTTGTCAATTCTTACTTCGTTTCCAACGCCCTCAATCCCTAACCAACATATCACTGTTGAAAAACTCGTTAGAGTTCATCGTCTCCATCTCTACGCAACCTAGTTTCCCAATGACTATCCATAACACCAAGATTCGGTGCAATCCTTCACTTTGAATCAGTAAAACTAACAGCGGAAGGATGTGGATATCAGTGGTGAAGAAAAGAGGTTGAAAAAGGTAATGATTGAAGAGAAAGGAAGTTTGAACATTGCCGGAGATTAGGCCGGAAAAGCACGAATATGATCGCTTTGCTGGAGAAGAAGAAAGTTGTAATTTATTGCAGTTTTAACGCGCGGACTTCCATTAACTTTTAAAAAAATAACCCCGAAAAAAAAGTAATGTCAATTTGACCCTAATTCCAACAAAAACTCTTATAAATCGCAATTTAAATCGCAGCCTCGCTGTGATCCGGTCTTATACAAAACTTTGTCTTACATAAATACAATGTTTAGATGTATTGTTTTGTGGTTTGTTTTTTCATATAAACATACAACTTCATATTAATCCAGATTCATTCCCATTTGCATTAATTGTCAAACACTTCCATATATATATATATGTGTGTGTGTGTACTAGATCATATTTTTACCGCATTTTCCATTGTTTAAATACAGAATAATAATTAATTAATCGTATGATTCAAAAATAAATTAAAATATATGAGTTTGAAAATAAATGTTATCTATCATGCAACATGCTGTATGAATCTAACTAATTCTATTTTTATTTTTTTGGAAACATTTCTATTTTGACGGAATACAAATCAGATATGAAAAAAATCCCTTATTGTGCGGTATGAACTCTATCTAGGATTATTTTAATGGTAGACAAGTCAAATTTGAAATAATCTCTCAATCTTTCAAGTTAGACGAAAAAATATATATGAAGGAATATTAAATGTAGCTAGAAAGAATGACTTTAGAAGTTTGTGGGCACGTTCCAAATATCCTTTGCACCAATGTCTCAGGTTTTGTTGGTATTAACCAATAGAGAGACAAGCATGAAGGTGACCACTTGTTTGTGTTTCTTCTAAGTTACTCTTTTGTGTATGTGCTTGTAGTAAGTCATAATAGTGGACCAATGCATGTCAAATTAAAAGGGAAAAGGTGAGACAAAAGTGAAATGAAAAATTGAATTGTCATGCGTATATTGAAAATGGGTAAAGAAAGAATCCAAAACCAAGAAACAAATTAACAGCAGATCCCATAACCATATTTAATGCTACCTCGAGATTGCTTGGTATGAAATCCAAAGAAAGTATGGACAGAATTATAAGGGTGTTTCGCATGCGCCTTGGTACATAGTACTACTCCCCGTCCCAGATATTTTTGCGGAGAGAGAATTATCATACTGTTCAAAAAACATATTTGACCATTGATATCTTAACCTACGTATAATAACGGCAATAAAAAGTTAATATTTAGAAATTATTTGTTACGATGAATTGAACAATATCATATACGATAATATTGTTATTCATATATATTTTTTTTTCTAAGCACTCATTACGATGAGTGGAGGAATTTATCGGCTCCCCTAACCGTTTCAAAAATAATATCCATATACAATTTGTCTAATCCAATCCCTTCAAGAAAAGGAATCGAAAAAGTAGAAAAAAGAGAATAGGAGAACAATGAAGGTGATTCCACACTTTAAACCCTCCACCTCCTGTGTCGAGTTTAGTGTGGCCAGACTTCCATCGAACCTAATCTCCATAAAAAAGCAAAAATTAAGAGTGTTCAGGAACTAAAGACACCATTTTGATGTGAGGGAATAAATAATTCCTTCTCATGAGAAACTGGAGCTCCTGCATACAATGAATTTCTTCATACGGAGTTCATATATTTATTCAAATATGCGATCAAATTTTGATTGAGAATATTGTTTAAAAAGTAAGAATGCAAAAATAGATGAGACGGAGGGAGTAGTAAACTAGCATTACGTTTTTTATATGATATTTTATACTGGCTCCTCGGATTCGGTCTCTAAATCTGAGCGCGCACAGTCACACACAAACTGTTCATTTCCTCTTGAGGTTTAAACTTGAATCCATCAAGCCATTTATTCAGACCACTAGCCTCATGTACACGGATTCTGCTCAAGCTGCCTCCGCCATCTCAATTTGTATGCTGCGGTTTCCTGCACAGACCACAGGAAACTGAACACTAACTAGGAGATGGCTGCATCACAGCTTCCAAGTGAATAAAGGACTTCTTAGGAGGATGGGAATGGGAGCAGTCCCATTATAATTAGTCAAGAACAACAGGGAGGAAACTATGGTAGAAAATAAGGATGTAATGTTGTCATTATATTCCTGATTTGAATTACAATATATACAAATACAAGAGATCTATACAGAAAAGGAAAATGTTTCTATTTTATGCAGAAGTAATATTCACATAATATTGTTTTTCCTTAATACTTCTCCCAAGTTGGAGCATGGAGATCAAGAATGTCTAATTTGCCAAGTAGTAACCGAAACTGAGTACGTTCGAGAGCTTTCGTGAACAAATCCGCAGGCCGATTAGAAGTGCGGATAGTGACAATAGTACCAGATTGTATTAGATCGCGGACGAAATGACAATCAATTTCAATGTGCTTCGTACGTTCATGGAAAACAGGATTGGCCTCAATATGAAGAGCAAACTGATTGTCAGAAAACAAGTTCATGGGGGCAAAATGGACAACACCTAAGTCTCGAAACAAAGTTTTAAACCACAATAACTCACAGCAAGTGACTGTCGTTGCACGAAACTCTTCAGCAGAAGAATGAGAAATTGTAGTTTGTTTCTTCGTCTTCTATAAAACCTGAGAATCATCACAAAATACCCCAAAAGAGAACACCATGTAATGGGACAAGTATCCTTGTCAGAGACACAGAAAGCAGTCAACTCTAAAGAACTTCAGGAAGTGGGGAATAAACCTTGACCAGGATGACTCTTCAACTATTGAAGAACTCGGAGAGCAGCTTGCCAGTGAGGAACTCAAGGAGACTTCATAAATAGGCAAGCGTATGAACCGAATAACTAAGCTCATGACGTGAAATGTTGAGGTAAATAAGACGACCAACAAGGCGCCAATACTGCTCAGGATCATCATAAAGAGCCCTTCTACAAGCGCTAGATCACGCTGTTGCTCCATCAAAAAATAAGTCGGTTTAGCAACTAATAAACCAATTTCTAATAAAATATCAAGGGCGTTTTCATTGTGAAAGAAACATCCCATCCGATCTTCTAAAAATCTCTATACCCAAAAAATACTTAAGCGCACCAAGGTCCTTCATGTGAAAACAAAAGCTTAAGTATTTCTTGAATTCAAAGAATAGAAACAAAGAACTACTAGCAATCACCAAGTCATCCACATAGACAAGCAAATGCAAAGTAATCAAGCCACTGGAGTAAAAGAAAAGAGAGTAATTTGCCTTACTTTGAACAAATCCAAATGCGCGTAGAGCAGTTTCCAACTTGGCATACTAGTTGAGAGGAGCTTGTCGCAAACTGTAAAGAGATTTATGAACTCGACAAATGAGGTCAGGGGGCATAGGATAACCTGGAAGAGAGCACATGAAAATTTCTTTGTCAAGATAACCATGTATAAAAGAATTATTGACATCAATTTGATGAAATTCCCAACCAAACATTACTGCAATGGATAAAAATAGTTTGTGTATACCTAGCTCAAAAACCAAAAGCTATTGGCCTTTAGGCCCAGCTCAAGACTTAGCCACAAACCTGGAAAAGCGGAGCCATGTCCAATAGACTCAGCCACGAACCGGGAAAATCAGAGCCACGTCCAAGGCACAGCCACGAACCGGGATTATAGAAACCACGATGCAACCTACGATCTAAAACCCTAGAAACCCAGAGCTATGATTGCGGTCCACTATAAATACAAGAAGATCAACACTGGCTCAGGTAAGTAGCACTAATTAATAATACCAATTCTCTAGAGGAAGGAATTGACTTGATCGTTAAAGCTCTTTCCCCAGAATTACTTCCAGGACCTTTCTTGCAAGTTTGCAATTCAAGTACGGTGATTACAAGCCACCTCGTCTGACTGGAAGTACCACATCATTGGCACCATCTGGGGATGAAGAAAATTTTCTTTTAAGTCCTTCATTCCCATTAGGTTAACCATGGTTTTCACTAGAAGTAAGAGAAGCCAGGATCATCATACATCAGAATGAACAACTAAGCGTAACCAGAATATGTAACCCAGATGGGATCAAGATACACTCCTAGCGGAGAACAGAAGCACAATGAAGAAGACATAGATGGAGATCAAGAGGAAGCTGAATCTCCTAATACAAATCAGGAAAAAAGAGAAAAGATTTCACAACATTCTTGGAAGCGATTAGGGAACACCTGTATAACCAGTTTCTAGCCACTATTAAGCTCAAACCTGTGAAGAAAATTGAGGCAGAGGCATAAAAACCTCAATTACGCAAATGAGTTAGTGAATATAGTGGCAGAAGCTGATACAGACCAGACACCACTAGCACCGCATCTTCGTGATATCAAAATGCCAAAAGATTTCAAATTGCCATTTCATGTGAAAATCTATGGTGGGACAACAAACCTCAATGAATTCTTACATTCCTATCGCAATAGTATGCAATTTCGTGATGCAGAAATTGAACTGGTCTGCAAAGTTTTCCTATTTACTTGTCTAGAACATCAATTACATGGTATGACAAGCTAGTAAGTGGAAGTATTTGGTCTTGGACACAACTATCAGACTTATTTTTTAAAGCTTCTATCAAAAATAGAAATTTAACATGAGCGGACTTAAACAACATAGCCTAGCGAAGTGGTGAAAGCCTGGCAGATTGCAACGATAGGTTCATTACTAAAAGTTAACAAGTGGGTGATCTATCATTCCAATTGTCACTAGGAGCATTCATGGGAGGTATGCGATCAGGAGAGTCTTACAAAGAACTCACTAAGAACATGCCTGAGAACTCAAGAGAATACTACTACGGTTTCACAAGGTTCATGCACACAAAATTGAATACTGCAGAGACTTGAAAAAGAAAAAAGAGGAGAATTTAAGAAATGGTCAGTTGAGTCAGTACAGAAAGGAGAATAGCAGAAACCGTTACAGCTAGCAAACCCAACAAAGAACGAAATTTCATGGCGAAGATCCAAGGTGCAGTAAATACACAGAACAAGAATCAGAAGATGACAACAATGGTAAGATACGGAGATGACTTGGTGAATGGTGGCCTATAAAAAGTTATTCTATCGATCCATGGATCAAAATAAGCTCTGTCTAACAATGCCTAGAAACCTAAGGCTAGATACTCCTCATCACAAGAACAAATTAAAAAAGATTTTGATGCGATGAGATGATAACGTTTAGCGAAAACAATGTAGTTCCCAATGCTCTTCCTCATAAGAGCCCTATGGTTATTATAGCTAAGACTGGAAATGCCACAGTCCATAAGGTATTCGATGACGACAGAAGTGCAGTAAAAATCTTATACGTTGATTGCTTTGACAAACTTGGATTCAACAAGATTTATTTGAAGGGGCCTAGACCCTCTTTCATAGGTTTTACCGAACGAGCAGATACACCATTGGGTAACATACAGCTTCCGGTTAGCATAGGTGAAATTAACAAAAATTGCACCTGCATGTGTGACTTTTTTGTCATTGACGCACAAAGCCCATTCAATGTCATCATTTTTTAGCCCTGGATGAATACACCGAAAGCGATATGGTTCCCATATCACTTAGTGATGAAATTTTGACTCCAACAGAAATCAGAACGATAAGAGGAAATCAGCAAACAGCTAGGCAATGCATGATTATCGCAATGAGAGCAGAAAGAAATGCCGAGCAAACAAAACTGGTCATCACCATCTAGGATAATGGCCTACTCGAGCTAACGGAACCTCAAGTTGATCTCGTGGAGGATACCAAAATTGTAATTTTGAACGACGTGGACATTTCAAAATCTGTCAACATAGGAAAAAACTCTTCCAAGGAAACTGAAGGAAAAAATGACAAAATTTTTACGAAGTCATAAAGATACATTCGCATGGACTGTATAGAATATGGGACGATCCAACCTAGACATAGCTACACACTCTATAAATATCAACCATTTGATCAAGCCAATCAAGTAAAAGCAACGAAGATTTGCTAGCGATTAACATAAAGTGATCGAAGAGAATGTTTGAGCATTACTTCATGCTAGTATTTTAAAGGAAGTAACTTAACCAAAGTTGTTGGCAAACCTAGTGATGGTAATAAAGTAAGATGCATAGTGGAGATTGTGCGTAGACTTCACCAACCTGAACAAAGCATGTCCTAAAGACTGCTATCCATTACCTAAAATCAACCTGTTGGTGGAAGCGATATCAGGATATGAAGCCCTATCATTATTGGATGCATACGAAGAATACCAGCTAATACTGATGAATCCAAAAGATGCAGAAAAGAAATCTTTCATAACAAGATTTGGAGTGTTTTGCTACATGATAATGCCATTCCGCCTAAAGAATGCTACGGAAACATATCAAAGAGTAGTTGACATAGAATTTCGCAATCAAATCATATGAAATGTTGAAGCATATGTTGATGACATGGTGATCAAAAGCAAAAAAGTGTGTCACTTCACACAGTACTTGGAAGAAATCCTAGATATATTAAGTACAATTGGCATGAAACTGAACCCCAAGAAGTACATAATTGGAGTGGGTGAAAGAAATTTTTAGGGGTAAAAGTATTCACGAATGGAATTGAAGCTAACCTGGAAAAGATAAAAGCAATAGTAGACCTCCTCAACCGCGAATAGTCAAAGAAGTGCTGGTGTTGATTGGATCCCTAGCATCACTTAGCATGTTTGTCTCGAAAGTTGTGGAAACACATTTCCCACTATTTGACATCCTTAAAAGGGCCAAGAAGTTCAGTTGGAATGAGGAAAGTCAAAAAGTGTATGAGTCATTGAAAGAACAACTCCAAGCATTGCCAACGCTGAAGTCACCAATGCCAGGAGAGACTCTATACCTGTATCTGGAAATTTCAGGAAAGGTAGTGAGTTCAGTCTTCATGCGTTAAGAAGGGCAAAGACAAGTATTGGTATACTACATCAGTAGGATACTACAAAGTGTAGAAATGGCGTACTTTCCAATTCAAAGATTGACTCAATAACTCTTGCATTAGTCTCCTCAGCAAGGAAACCGCAAAGCTATTTTCAAATTCATAACATAATTGTGTATACTGACTACCCAATATAAAATATCTTGAGCAAGCCAGAATCATCCGATAGAATGACTAAATGGGCGCTTAAATTGGGACAATATGAGATCCAGTTTCAGCTGTAAACTGCAATCAAGGTACAAGCCTTGGTAGATTTCATCGCATAATTGACAAATGCAGACGCATAAAAGGCATGTACAGTAGAAAATCTTGGAGTAGACAAAGGAAAATCAAAGTGGATAAACATCACATGGGAATTGTTCTTTGATGGGTTGTCTAGCAAAGAAGGTTTTGGTGCAGGATTGCTACTGGTAAATCCAGATGGAGTAGAAAATAGATACTCGCTCCGTTTTAATTTTCCACTCACAAACAATAAAGCCAAATAAGAAGTGGTGGTACATGGGTTGGACCTTACAATTAGGATGAAGGTTAAGAGCGCTAAGTGCTATAGCGATTCACAGATAGTAGTCCGGCAAGTGCGTGGAGATTATGAGGTGAGAGAGGAGCAGTTGATAAAGTATTTAAGGACAGTTTACCAGCTCATAGGCTAGCTTGAATACTTTGACATTCAACACGTACAAAGGAGCAAAAGTACCAAGACAGATGCCTTAAATAAGATGGCGATGACTAGATTCAGTTCGTTGTAAAAACAAAACAATGTTAATGTAAAGGTCATACTAGTCGGAAGTACTATTACAAAAATTGTGTCAACAGTCCTAACAGAAGAAATGAACTGGATGACGTTGTTAAGAAACTACTTCGAAACGAGAAAATTTCCAGCAGACAAAATACATAAGAGAAGTTGGAATTCAGATCAAGCAAATACGTCGATGAGGGGGAAATCTTATACAAAAAATATTTCCTATCTCCACGGATAAAGTGTGTGATATTATCCTAAGCAAACTGAAGCTTGAAAGAATTTAATAAAGGACTATGTGGGATGCATCAAAGATCTTGAATAATTGCGAAGAAGATAATTCAAGCAGGGTATCATTGGCCAACAATGTGCAGTGATGCATGCAACTTGGTGTGAAAGTGAAAAAGCTACCAAATTAATGTGTCGGTATCGCATAGGCCATAGGCTACTCTAACAGGGATACATGGATCCTTGCCATTCGACAAATACGGAATCGATTTGGTTCGACCTTTCCCTAAAGGAGCTGGTAATACAAAGTTTCAAATTGTAGCGATTGACTACTTCACAAAGTGGGTAGAAGCGAAGCCATTGGAAAGAGTCACGGTAGAAGCATCAAGAAATTTTGTTTGGAAAAACATAGTTTTTCAGTTTAGTTTACCTCAAACTATCGTGAATGATAATGGTATGCTATTCGGGAACCTTCACTGAGTGGTGCTCGAATTAGAGATCATGCAGAAATTCACATCTGTAGCTCATCTCCAAGCTAATGGCCAAGTGGAGGTAACTAACATAATGTTAGTCGAAGGAATTTAAAAACGATTGGAAGGAAAGTGAACCGGTCATGAAGCAATAACACCAATTGAAATCAGGAACTCAAGCCTTGGAGTGGAAAAATACAATGAAGGCGATAATCCTGAAATGATAAGATTGTATCTCGATGAACTTGAAGAGGAAAGGTAACAAGCAAAGATCACATAGGCAAAGTAAAAGTAGAATATGGCTCGAGCATATAATGAGAAGGTCAAGAAGATACAATTTTGAGGTGGAGATCTCATGCTACGAAAGAATGAGGTAAGTCTGGTAGAAGAAAAGGGAAAAATATGCCCAAAGTGGGAAGGCCCTTACAAGGTAACAAAAGCGCACCGACGAGCTAGAAAGGTTGGATGGAAGCAGCGTCCCGAACACTTGGCATGTGATCAACTTTAGGAAGTTCATGTGTATCTATCTTTAATGAGTGTTAGAAAAATCTACATTGTACAGGATCCATGATATGATCATTATAGGCCTTTTCATTATTAGCGTCTTCGTTTTTTTCAAACGCAATATCTCCACAACTATACATATTCAATATCAGAAAACTTATTTTGGGGAAACTCACCCATAGTACTGTTCACTTATATTTTATGCAAAATCCAGGGTAACACCAGCAAAAAGTAGAAAACCATGACACATCACAAAGAAGTAAATTTGTAAAATCGCAACACGGAAACCTAAAGACCTTGTCAAAGTACAACTAACGAAATCAGAAAAGCAACAAAAGGTGCCATATAGGTTTACAACCTCAATCTTTAAAGCTATAGATCATGCAAAAAGGTGTATATGCCTGCAAAAACAGCGACAAAGAAAGCAATAGATCTTGCAGTTTTGCACAATATAGGTTTACAACCTAAATCTAGCAAGATATGGATCTTGCAAAATGAAATGCAAAGACACAAATGCAAACACATTGATAATAAAAAATATGACATTTTATATTAGTCATAAGCAAACACATTTAATATAAAAGGGTAACAAGTAATAGAAGTACAAAGATAGTACTTGAATCATTTGGAGAAGTAAATTATTACATCATAGAAAATCAAGATATATATGTCTTGGTGCGCGATATGCCCAGCAGAAGAATAAATACCAGAGCGACGTGATTGCTCAGCCTGATATTCCTCCCCAGATAAAATATGCCATAGCGCCATTTTATAGACAAGTAAGCAGGATGATGGGTTTAACCACTTCACTGTATACGATCAACATACTTCACATAGTATGCTTTAAAGTAAAATATATGACCGGATTCTTCACGATCAAGTTGAATACTCAAGACGTCCACGGTGTCTTGATAACTCTTATTCAAATTCTCCGTATTACGTATATCTTCTTGTAGTTGATGAATGTGCAACCCAACATATTCTAATTGATTAATCTTCCACCTATTGATATTTATAATTAGATACCCGCGGTTAGTAGAACCACGCAGTTTTACAGAAAGGGCCTTCATTTTATCTTTGTATTCAACAGAACCTTGTTCAAGATGATAAACACATGAATCAAGGCGGTCGTACTCAGCACAAAGGTAATCATTCTCACTACGCAGGTGGATGCTCTTCCATCCTGAAGAACAAGTGAAAAGGTGATCAAATTCATCCTACTTCTTTTTTAGATGATCCAATAATTTATCAATTTGATATCACTACTTATCTATGATTACGGTCTTCTGATGAGCGTCGCGTGCTTTGTTCGCGGAAAAACCTTTTACTTCTTCTTGCTGAAAAATCATTTTTACCAGTTGAGTTGTTGCCGCCAGATAAGATCATTATGTTGGGTAAACAATCCTTTCAACCCACGAATATAGTCTTGTGACTCGCTTATTGTTTTCTTCCATCCAAGCTCCAGATCGTTGATGCTAAGTGGCATATAGTTGAGATGAAAGCCCAATGATAGCGCCAACTCCTGAACGCGACTGGGAAGGTTAAGTGAACGCACGTACACACCAACAGATTCGAGATGAAATAAGGTGCAAACGATGTCCTTGTCAAAGGATTCAATATTAAAACCGTCGGGTTGAAATTTACTACACGGGCAATTTATAGGAATGGGTAGAGATGAGGAAGAACTAGAGACATGTCATCTAAGGCATAATGGAATACATTCCAAAGAAGAACTCCCAATACTTGAAAAATGTTCACCACAAATAAGCTCAAGACATTCCTTGGATAGGAAACTAGTAGCCTCAACCAATATAATAGGGCAGCACGAATTGGAAGATATAAACTGAGGATGACGCCCAAAACGAACACTAGAACCCAACGTCTCTAGAAGTTTCAAAAACTTATTATCGATCAAAATATCAAATCCCTACATATGAATAAATATGAGGAAAAATTAAAAAAATTAGAGTTGGTATACTAAATTCACATCGTAGGCAGTACATATAGTTCAGACATATATCAAAATACTATCATGTATTACAGATATAAATTCAAATGGTCTTAAATTAATCCATAACTCTAAAATTAACGAACATTAGAAGGAGAAGAAGACACATCCTGGATAACAAGAGTAAAATCCTCCTTGGTCACATTCTGAGCAGAACCCTCCAAGTTTACATTGACCTCCAGGTTAAGAGATGCCTTAGGATCAGGAGAAGCGAACAAAATGCTATCAAGGTAATCAACTTGGCACTCTTGCCGCTTAGAAATAGAAGGCAAGTAGAGAAGACCACAAAGATGCGATAGCAAGAAATAAGGATGCCCACCATAAAAAATCTTATTGATGAATTCTGTGTTAAGCATAGTCTTCTCCTGATCTAAAATCTCCTTGTACTTAACAAGCGAATGTAATCTCTTCTCCTTCGGAGCAGGATTCATCTGTCGCTGCTAGAACAAAGCTTGGCACCAACCAACATTGCAAGCAAAACCAGAAACTTCCTCAAATAGGTTGAAGAAGGACTTCATTTTGAAAAGATGGTCAACAAGAACTTGGGGATAACTGAGCGAAGCTGGACTTTTAGTCCGCATCTCCTCTAACTCAGAGTAAAACTTTCTAACTTCTTTTTCAGCAATTTGAGCATGCTTCTCAACAGCTTCAAGTGAGATGTTCATAAACTTGCGCTCCTTCTCGCTAGCTTTATACTGCTCGAGCAGCGAACCGTTCTGCTTGGAGAATTTAGAAACCCACTCACCAACTAGCTTCAAACTCTCACCAATCTTATGACATTTGTCAGAGAAAAGACACAAATAAATATAACAATCAGATATCGCAATAAAAGCATACTAATATAGGACAAAGTCATTTTAAAACTATAGCGAACATACTGCAACCATTGACTCGTGTAGAGGAAGTTTGGAAAAAGTGGAAGTAATATTCCCTTCTGTTAATAAGTTACCCCTTCGTACTGGAGGTTTAAAATGGGAATGACTTGTACGCTCCTTTTCTTCGAAGACTCTAACACACTAGATGAACCACCACTCCTGTTTTTTTCTCTCTTTTATTATTTCTTGAGCAATAATTTAGCATTAACTACTGGCATCTCTTCCTCTTCAGGTACCCTTTCCTAACCTTGCACCAGCTGGGAGTTCGCTTAAGTAAGGTCCTCCCGTGAGACACCATTAGCACCAGTGTTACGCGGAATGACGGATATATTTTCCATCTCCTCAAGTTTATCATCTGGGCTGAAAGACTTATCGATCTTGCACCCAACTAGATCCATATCTTCCATTCAACATACAACTTAAGCTAAGCTAACACACAAAAAACAACTAGGCAATACAAAAACAATAAGAGATAAAAATAGCGCATATGAAATAGAGAAACCATAAGATAACAATAAATAAACATCTTTGCTCTCAGAATCAGCATGGTGTAGATCTATCGGTTGCTCGTTGAGTTTTAACATAATCTCATAATTAGAAGTAAGACGATCCCCTGATTGGGAAGCTTAGATTAAGTAACAGTATAATTCAAAGCTGGAAGGATCTGTTCGCACTCAAGATCCATTTTAACATAAAAATATTTTTGCACCACACGCCGCAGTTTCTAGGAAACCCACTGGCGAACTCAATAGTGGGAATGACAAGATAAAAAGTGAATTCTTCAGGTGATTTTTTCACCTTACGAAGCTGATACAAGCTGCAAAATAAGTTAGTCGAGAATGAGACTGTAGCTTGGGTACACACAAATTGGAAACCCACAATGATCGCGATACCCTTATGATAGATCCTAGGAGAATCAACCCTTGAAGGTGGTACCATTAGATTTTTCTTCTCAAATTCTATAAAATTGACTATAAGAACTCCAAAATCAAACAACCGGTTCACTCGTAACGGAGCAAACAAATTAGCCGACCGGATAAGCAATGGCTAGCACGGATCGCACTAGGCCGGCAAGAGGGCCTCACCTAGGACAACCCGTATCACTTAACACGCCCTATGCCAGTGGTTCAGCACGAGTCGTGCCAAGCCCCAGTGTGAGACCTCTGACCTAGGAGCAAGTAGGACAGTATGTATCGTATCAAAATAAAGATACATAATTAATAATGTATAATAGAATGTCGAATAAGAATGTGATGTTAATTTTAAATTATATTTAGGTTAAAAGTATCATAAATATTTTTGAATAATAATAGTAACAATTAATAAAGTACAAAATGATTAAACAAATTAATTATTATTAACTAAGTGAATAATAATTAAGAATATATTAAATTGTCTTTTAATATGTATAAACTTATTGAATAATAATTATATATGTGAGAAAAGAAAGATTGGCTAGCTTATTCATAGATAGGGTATTCATTATCTATTAAAATAGGATTAAATTATATGTGTATATATATATATATTAAATACGGGAGTTATAAAGTATGAAAGATATATATATATATATATATATATATATATATATATATTAAATTAATGTTTAGATACAATAATTTGACAAATTAGAAAATAATTCGAATCACAATTTTTCTAATGACAAAAATTAAAATTTAATACAATGGTTTAAAATTATAGTTTTATTCGGAAAAAAGAGGTAAAAGAAGAAAACTTGGAGATCAAGTGGAAGGCTGTGATAAAAATATATGAACCTTTCAATTCACAATGTTTGGATGGAGCCAAAAGAAATTAAAACAAATAAAATAAGGAAAATAGGAAGATGAAACTTGGTCTCCAAGCTAAACTTATGGATAGAGTTTGACAAATTGCATGCCAATCAACAAAGGTCACCAAAATGAAGATTACTAGGTTCTTCTAGGAAGATCCACTAATTAATTTTAGTCTGGAAATAGCCAGGAACTTCTAGGAAGATTAATCAATGAGAATAAATTATAAAGAGTGCTATAAATAGCCATAATTTTTCTTCATTAGAGAATCACTCCCTTGCCTTTGTCCTCCATAATTATGTAACCATCATCTTCATCATTATCTCACTTCTTCACTTCTCCATTTTCTTTTGATACTCCCTCTGTCCCAGTTCAACCTGCACACTTTTTGGTCAATTTTCTCAAGACACATTTGACCATAAATTATAACTAGTATATAGATACAAATATCATTATATGATATATCATTGGATTCCCTGCATGATGTATTTTCTAAACATCAAATTTTAATACACCATTATGATACATAAATAAAGTCATCGTTGGTCAAACATGGTATGAGAAAGTTGACAAAAAATGCGCAGCTTGAATTGAGACGGAGGGAGTACCATGAAAGTGTGATTTCCCGTAATGATTATGATATTACTAAATGGAATAAATAGAGTTCAAAAGGTAGACTTGGTCTAGTAGAACTCTAATTTGGTCATGAACCTAATCCATAATCAAATCAAATCAAATCTAATCATCATATTGCCTAGTTCTAACAAATTCAAATTTGTAAAGCCGGTCTGGAAAAAAAGGAAACGCAGATCCGGAACTCCTTAAAAAGGAAATAACTTTTGAAAACCCTAAAACTGGCAAGGTAGGAAAATGGAAAAAGGAAACCGATGTAAAGCCCTAAACGGGAATCAGATTTTGCCGGTTTCCTTAACCCGTCCATAATCCGTTACCTGACACCATAAAAATTGGATAAAAACCTACAACTATTTTCTGTAAAACGTTCAAGAAGGCATGAAACCGAAACCATTGAAATCGAAAACCAAAAACATTAAAACAGAAAAATGAAAGCAAGAGATTACAGGCGAGAGGATGTTACTAGGACGAGAGGTTTCAAAAATGA
>JAULKM010098244.1:0-11014 GCA_032355605.1 Rubia tinctorum
TTCAGAGATGTTGATAATGTTTTTGTAGCTGTCATTTATCCATCCTTGCAGCAGCTGCAATGTGGTGTCAATGAATCCGAACAGAAAAGGCAGAAAACAATGTGCTCAGAAAGGTACAAAAGAAGAGAGAATGAGGAACGCCATCAGTTTTCAGAATTAGATATTGAAAGAGAAGAAGAGTGTGGAATTTGCATGGAGACTAACAATAAAATAGTCTTACCCAACTGTAACCACTCTCTGTGCATGAAATGCTACCGTGATTGGTACTTTTTCCCCCTCCATCTTTAAAGTTCTCTCTTTATATCTTAGTCTGCTGGTCTCTTTTTCCCTCTATACTATAAGACGCTGCAGTTAACACTGCGGTCTTACGAAAAACTGTAATATGTGTGAGCCTTGTTCTTTTCTTTTCATGTATGTCATCTTCACAGTGTTACTTATTTGCATATTTTACTTGCTTCACTGCTTATGCATAACAAACGCATCCTTGTCAAGTTGATTGAAAAAATATAGATATAGACTACTGAGCTACATCTGGCACTCAAGTAAAATCTGACATGTATTTTAGGTAAAACCTAAGTTTATTTTGGTTGAAAATAAGATCCTCAAGGACAATGAGATTTATGTTGTTCAGCTGGTGTCAAGCTTAAACATGTTACAACGTGAAACTTATCCTTGCTTAGAGGAACTTTGTGCTTGTACTGGCCTGCAGCAAATATGTCAGAAGATAATCTTGGAAGTCTCATACATGGTCCTAGTCCATGATGAGAGGAATAGAATGACTGGAAGATCACAGTCTAAGTTGGATAGCACATAACTAAGTGAAACTAAGAATGATTATAAGATCAAAGTAACTTCTCTGTACTTATTAATTTGTTAGTTGCAAATATATGTGGTTCTTCTAAGGAGAGGAGGACATAGGGGATTGGCAGTTGTGCCAATCCGGTAACTTCCAGAGGAAAATGGAAAGAATGATGTGATTTTAGGGAGTTTATCCAGCTGCTGTCTAGTGGATTCTTTTATCACTTGTAAACTTGATGTAATGGAGATTATCTGGGCAATACCTGTGTTCGATTAGTCATTAAGCACCAACTTGTTTAAACCCTGCCTTTTTATTACCTTTCAAGAATGTGTTTTGTCTTATTAGTACTTCCAAGCACCAACTTGTTTGCCATTGTTGATGCTTAATTAGACATGAAACTGTATTTATGCATGTATAGATATTAGCTTCTAAGCATGCTATTCTTTGCCGTTGATGACTCATGTGAACTACCTGTATGAATCGGGCTGTTTGGTGGCTAAATGTGTTCATTAGCATTAAAAGAGGTTACCAAATTTGAGAATATTGGGATGAGGTATGGACACACTAGATTGAACGACATAAGTTATCACTGCTTTACGAAAAAGAGGTTATAATCCCAATAAATAAGAGATGTGAAGTATGTAGTATACATTAATTACGTATTTTAATAAGAGACCTTTATGGAAGGTAGGGAGTAGAGAAGCATTAAACGATATTGAAGTGAAACAGTGTAGTACCTAAACAAAGTCATAATGCAACTATAAAGAAGGTGCTAATAGAAATGAAAATGTGACTTGGAGCACAGCAGCAATAAATGGTTCATAGTGAGCTGTCGTTGCATGTAGTTCTCCGCAGCTGATCTTGTCATAATTGTTCTCATGTAGCCTCTGTGCCGATTTTCGAACTGTGCTACAAACTAAAATTCACTAATCTCCTGAACATTATCCGTTAAGGTTGAAGGCAGCTCAGCCATTAAGCTCTTGAGTGCTCTATATGGCCTTATCACTCCTAACTGAAACAATGCATATGATCTGCTTGATATTTTTGCTGTTAAACTACTAATCTGGTATGAAGTGTTACTAAGTTCGAAGGGTGGCTGTGATCTTATGTTGTAACAATGGTGCGATATTTCAGGCGTTCAAGGTCACAATCATGCCCCTTCTGCCGTGATAGCCTGAAGAGGGTGAGCTCCTGTGATCTCTGGGTTCTTATGGATAGCAAAGATGCCGTGGACATGGCAACAGTAACAAGGGAGAACCTGAGGAGGATCTTCATGTACATAGACAAGCTGCCGCTTATTGTCCCCGATAATCTTTTTGACACTTACGACAAACATTTGAGGTAGTTGAACTTGGTAGCGTTACCTTGACTTCTCAAAGAACTGCTTCCTTCAAGTAGCTTATATATGGAATGGCATTTTTATACCTCCGAGTTTGGGAACCCAGCCTGAATTATTGTAGGCATCGGGCGAATGGCTTCTTTTGAGTGTAGCTTGAAGAGGGCTCTTATGGATTGTATCTAGTAAACTGTAAATATAATGCTGTATAAAAGTTTTATTATCGTACCGGTAACCATATTTATGGTGAAAATGAGATAGCTGACGGATGCATTCGAAATCACAGTTTGTGAAGCATTTTCATTGTGCAAGTGAATGTTACACATCTTTGTTCACCTCCTGATTTGTTTAGTATGTTTGACGTCCAATTCAGTAAAGAAGGGAAGAAGAGAAGGAAAGGCAAGTTAGGCAACTGGCAAGAAACTAGCAACTCCAAAAAAATGGCTTTTACTAATGGGCCAATATTTGATCCATTATGTTAGTTAAATGGGCCTCTTTGGGCCTTATGGAATATGAACCCATTTTGGGTACATGCGAACAATTTATAACACAAGCATGTCATACACATCCCAAGTGGGGGAGATTGTCTGGAGGGAGGACTATATCTCTCTAGAAATAGCCTGGATGATTTGCTGAGTTCGAAAATTTTAGATTCATATTAAATTCAATGAGTTTTATGGGTCTAAAATGCATAAACGGGCCTAATTTCATTTTTTATTTTTTTACTAAATAAAATATATGATGTTAGAGAAATTCTCTTTTTAGATCAATTAACGGCTAGACAATCATTAAAAAAAATATTTCAATAACTTTTAAAATCAAATTATAATTATTTACACATTGTGCATTTTAAAAGTTTTTGAAAGTTATGAGAATGTCGTTGTAATAAATGTAAACAAACATCAAATCAACACATTAGTTAAATCAATTATAAAATGATTTCGTTTAACGTTAATTGGTCTAAAACATAAAACAATATTTTGTGATGATGTTATGAGCAAAGCTTGAAACGACGATCAATCACTTATACATATTGTATATTGTAATTCAATTAATGAATGGTAAAGACATTCACTTCAGGTCAATTTGAATAATAGATAATTAAGTTCATTAATTGAATTACAAATTACACTAGCTATAAGTGATTGATCAAGATTTTATTATTGTTTCAAGCTTTGTTCAAAACATCGTCACAAAATTTTATTTTAGATTGACTAACCATTAGACGGAGTCATTTTATAACTGATGTAACTAATGTGGTGATTTGATGTTTGTTTTTGGGAAAAAAATACAAAATCGACCTTATTATTTTATGAAAGTGCTAATCTAACCCTGTAAAATCGGAAAGTGTGATTTCTAACTTTAAGTTTTTGAACAATTGTAAAGATATATCCAAATTGCACTATCTCGGTATTAACTGAAGCAATTCAGACGTAACATATATGAAAAGACAAAAATATCCATGTGCTCAAAACGGAAAATTTAGTGACCAAACTACCCCGTGCTAATGTAAATCATGATTTGATTAAAAAGTGCTCTGCCGCTTCTCCGCTGCTTCTCCGCCGCCACTGCCGCTGTTGCGCCATCACTGCCGCTGTTGCGCCATCACTGCTTCACCTCCGCCTCCGCCACCATCACCATCGTCGTTGCTACTCCACCTCACCGCTTCCACACAACTGATTCTTACCGTCCACCACCTCACCGTTATCGCGCACGACGCCCTTTCCTTCCTCCGCAGCCACGACCTCCTCCCCTCCCAATCTCTCTCCCTAGAAAACCTCCTCGATTCCACTTTCTGAACTTCTCTTTCTCTCCCTTGCTGCTTCGTGATTCTCTTTCTCTCCTCTGCCTCTTGGCTCTGTTGAACCTCCATTGGGGTTTTAGATCGGCGACATCCATATTCCGCAGCCACTGGTGGCTCTCCATGGCCACGACCTTCCCGGTGGTCCAGATCTCCACCTGGATGAAAATTTTGTGAAGAAAAAATAGTTTAATTGAGAGCAAGAAGCAGAAGAGCAAAGCTTATTCAGTTGGTTACAATCATCACATTGAAAGTGTGGTTCAATCACCTAAACCAAGCCACAAACCCTGATCTATATAGCGAAGGAAACCAGGAAAACAGAAAAACTGAACAACTTCCTTCCTAATTAACAAACTGCCTTTCAAAATGAACAAAACGACATTGGTTTACTGCGTTTCATATGAAACTTATGAAACGACATGAATGCACTGCGTTTAACTCATGTTTGGCTCCAAAACGTTTCCCCGCCAAAGCATTCCACCGACTTGACTCCACCGACTTGAGTTGCACCAGCATCATGATCTTGATTCAGCTTTCAGAAGGTGGAACTGAACCTGTAATCATGTTGCCAGACATGTAGATACCAATAAGGTTGGGAAGATCTCCTAAACCGGGAGGGATGGGACCGGAGAGGGAATTGTATGAGAGTTGCAATGATCTCAAATTTTTCAAGAAGCTGATTTCAGGTGGGCTTTCATTGAACAACAGATTGTGCTCCAAACCAAGAGAGAAGTGAGTTTGGAGAGGTTACCTATTCGGGACGGTATGCTGCCGGAAAGCTCATTCATTCTGAGAACAACATATTCAAGATTAGGGATTGACAGAAATGGAAAGCTTTCGAGTGTAGCAACAATGCTTAAATTTGTGAGATTCAACCCGTTGACGCTTCCACTGATGCATGTAACACTATACCAATTGCAAGGGCTGGAAATAGAAGCATTTGTTGGCCATGAATCCAAGTGAGGGTTATTTGGATTCTGAAAAGTGGAAAGTGGCTTTCCAATGGAGAAGATCAGCTGCCTCCGCGGGAAAACCTGAAGTTCTTTGTAGACAAAATGATAGTGTAGAAATTAGAACCAAATAAAACATGGTGAAAATCTTTTCCATGGAAATACACAAGACACACGTGATGTGTCTGTATGGTGTTCAGGTCCAGAAAGTTATGATGTCAAGAGGCGAATTTCCTCTGGCCTCTTCTTCATCATTCATAAAATAATCAATATATTATTCTATTTGGAAATTTTGAACTAATCAACAGAGGTTTTTAGTCTTGAATCCTGCTAGCCATTGAAACAATAAAAAAAACCACACAAAGATCCTTGGAGAATTTATGAGCAGGTTTTTGACATACACATGTTGCTAAAATCCACTATGATCACCCACACTCTAAGACATGGTAATAAAGTGGCAGATTATATGGCAAGTTTAATAGATAAAAATACCAAAACAGAGAAGGTCTTTACACTTGATCAACTTGACCAAAAGGCAAAGGGATTATTATATCTGGATAAACATGGGGTTCCAGCTATTAGGGTGGATTGTTGAATATGATGCTACTCATTATTTCAGTGAATATTACATGCAGGACATCTTACCCGAGCAAAATCCCACAGAGGATTTGGAACATCTGGAGCATAAATTGGAATAGATTAGATGTGGACATTTGGAGCTTTGGCTAAATGTTTTTGGAGCAGAATTGATGGCAACTGGAGCAAAACTTTGGAGCAGTGGTGATGGCAACTGGAGCAAAATTCTGAAGTAGAAACGATGGGAACTGGAGAAAGTCGATTTCATATCCAAACGTTCTTGGAGCATAACCGTAGTTGGATATAACTCAACTACGACCAGTTTTTGCAGCAACAAGTGGACCTTTATCTCAAAATCAGTAGAAAAGAAAGCTCAACAGAATTCAAACGCTATAGGAGATTATCAAGCTCTGTATATTTTGTAAAAGTCATATCACCTCTAGTATATTTGTAACCTTACAGAAGATCATTATTTAGGGAACTTTGGAAGTTTGACCGAATGTTGAACATCAACACAGGGGGGTGGAGGTGTTACATTCGGGAACACTACCAAATTTTCCTAAATATCTTTACGGCTTGTAATAGGCAACCATTTTGCCAGTTCTAGGCCTTTGTACTAACTGTTCTAATGAGATCACTTTTGATGTAACGAAAGTTACAAAGGGGTTTGGAGAACCTAATAAATATCTCCCCATTAATTTGAGTTTTTTATATTATTATATATATTCAAAAATTCAAACCATGTAACTAAAATTTGACTATATATTTTTCTTAGGACCTTAGGACGTCATGTGCAATATCTAATTGTACTTGTTACTAAACACAGAAATTTTGGAGTTACAAAATTTCAATTCTTCGCTGCTTGATATATTTTTCCTGCACGGCACCTATAATCACACTCACTTTAGCGCCTTATTTAAAAATCTATATCACAATTAGGCGTCTTATTTTTCAAACTAAATAAAATTGAACTACATTGTACTACCTCCGTTTCGTTGGATGTGACACCATAGGTTTATGTGCTTGATTTAGGTGAATGAAATGAGTGGATGAAATTGAATTTAGAAAGAGAAAAGTAGAATAAGTGGTGAAATTGAAGGAATCTTGTCATAAAAAGAAAGTGTTCCAAATTCACAAAAAAAAATGAAAGTGTGTTACATCAAATGAAACAGAGGGAGTACACTGACGGATATTGCACAAGTGTGGGAATTAAAGGTGGTTCTCTTGCCCCACTTTTGATCAGCCATGATCAAGGGCGGTTCTGAACCGCCTTTAATAGGCAAGTAGAACTGTCTTTAATGGGTTTTGAACTCGAAATCTATATAAGCATGCTTGGGCCTTCAGGATGTTCCGGAATCAGAACATAAGGCCGTTGGCTCGGCCCTTCATCCCGTTTCAAACTCGAAAATTGGGGAGGCTTAGTCCAGACTTCAAAGGTTATCCCGAGTTTGGAACAACCGATTCTGTTTTCAGGTTCAGAACAAGTATCCCAGTCATGTAACCGCCTTTGGCTGATTCCTGCCCCAGGTGTATATTTCGGCCCATCTTGGGTTAAAAACGCTCGTAAAATCATTTAAATCACCCGCTCTTCCAAATTTGGAAGTTAATTCGGCCCTCATGCTTCCGAACTAGGTACAGTAATTTAGTTCAACGGTTAAATATGAATGTGAAGAGGGTAACACTTCCAAACTCGGAAGTTTAATCGGGTCCTCTAGTAAAACATCTATTTCATTCATAATCCCGGCTTTAATTAGACTTGATTCACGGAATCATAATGTAACAAAATACATGACATGATTGTACTGCCTGACAAAAATCTATAGACAACACTAATTAAGAAATAATCTATAGATAGGAATAGAAATCATTAGAAATATATACCATAAAATTTATATCATCAATATTTATGTAATGTGTTACTCTAGCACGCTAGGATTCCCTAGAGTCGCCGAGCGGGCGTGAATTAGATGCCTAACTAAGCAATTTCCTGTGGTATCACTATCGTCTTGTGAATAGTGCTTGAAGACTTTCAGAAAAATCTGTCAACAGGAAGATACTAACAAATATTATTAAACGATTAATACACAGATTGTGTTAGACAAATTAGTCACCGAAAACAAGTTTATACTGACTTTGTCAATTTCTATATAGTCCAATCATACTTGTGGAACACACTCCGCCGTATGTAACATGATGTAATATCCACATTTCCATGTTTTTGTTTATTTCTTGTACTGAATTTTATCAATGAAAATAATGAAAATCCTATCCATAGATAAATAAAGTATAAATAATAACACGTGGAGAAAATCAACCTTGATTTCGACTATGTCTAAACTCATGTCACTTTTTTCGCTAGGATCATTGATAGCCGATCCCAAAATCTTGATAAACACTTCGGATGGTTGAAAGTGAAGGGGATCCATCCAATCCACTCGCTTTTTTGTTTTTGTTGGGACAACAAAAATTAATCTCCAATGATTCCTTTACACGAATGCACATTTACAGTGACATATTGCTAAAAGGATATTTAAAAAAAATGAACTACATCATACCCATCATCTCTCAATGCACGACTCGGCGAATAATTTTTGTCCGTTTGCCCGAGCCTCTTACGCATGTAGTCGATCCTCTCTTGGTACGCAAACCCAATTTCTTGAATCATCACCGACACAGTACCCTATCCAACCCTTCTCCTTTTGATTAAAAAATAATACACGTATCTTCAAAATACGATTGATGACATAAGTAGATAATGCGTGGGAAATAATATATTCCAAATTTAAATGCATAAAATACTATGAATATGTAGAGAGACATTTGCATATGGTTAGCTTTCTCACATCTCTACAGATCTTCAAATCACTCCATAACGCAATAATTTTACGCTTTTGACCAAATACACATTTGTTCCCAAAAATGTGTATGTTGAGTTGCGCTCAAGACGTGTCATACAAGACCCGTACAAAGTGTGTTGAGTTCTTAATGACTCGTTCTCTTGTAACCGGAGTACTAACCTTATTCGATGTTGTTTCTACGGGTTTGGATGTCATAAGCCAATTGACTTTCAAATGTCGATCCTTAGACCTCCAATTGCAAGAGCACAAGTCCTTCGAGATTCACCGCACTTCGTACGAGTCGTGTATCAAAACTCAACATACTCATTCTTGGGAAATGACTGTGTATTTGGATGCAAACAAGAGATCATTGCATTTTGGAGTGGTTTCGAAGATCTGTGAAGATGTGAGCAAGTCAATCAAATGATTATATCCATCTATACCTTGTGAGTTATTTATATAATTTTCAGTTCAATTCAATATTTCAGGACTGCCCCAAAGCTATTAAAGTAAAATGACATTCCATAGGTACAATTTTTTTTACACATAATCAAAAGAAGAGATGGATTGGATACATGTGCCCTGTGTCGATTCAAGAAATTGGTTGTATGAAACAAGAGAGGATCAACTACATCCGTAAGAGCCTATGGCGGAAGGATAAGAAGTTGTCCACTGAACTATACATTGAAAGGTTCTATTCTAGGTTTGTTTGATTTAGCTTCCGACTACAAACCACTCATTTCGTGGACAATTTCAATTTTCTCAACCAGGGACCATTAGCGATTGATTTTGTTTGTCCCCACCCATAACCACGTTTATTAGATGGATCCCCTGCACTTCCCACCGTCGGATGCATTTGTCAGAATTTTGGAATTGGCGATGCAGGACATTAGCGACCAAAATAAAATTAATATTGAGGTGGTCGAAATCAAGGTGGGCTATGGACTTTATTTTTTCCATTTATTATACTTAATTGGTAATATAACAATTTAATTAAGGTTTTAATTTTATTTAAATCAGTACAAAAAACAAACGTTGATCTGATAGTGCGGCTATTACGTCATGCTATACGCGGTTGAGTGCATTCAAAAAGTCAAAAATGGCTTCCTCCAAATTGACAAGGTACGTGTACAATTGTTTCTTCCGACAAATCTAACTAACCTCTCTTCTATTTTCTACTAACTAGTTATTGACAGGTTTTCATGAAGGAATCAAAGCCCTACTCCCAAGAGGAATCAAAGCCCTGTGCGACGTCGTGCAAATTGAATTTTCCAGTGGGAAAAATATATTTGAGTTGAAAATTTGAACCAAAAATTTCCCCCAAAAAAATTTCATTTAAATAACATTCAGCAATAACACACGTTTTCCATCAATTCTCCTCCAAATCCAACAATATACCATCCTTTCCGTTTCACACAAACATAACCAACTCAAATTTATTTTCTAAAACATCACCAAGCATACAAGAATGGAGCATCTTCGGGTTCAAATTTATTGACGTAGTTCTACATCCAGTCCATGTTCATTTCCAATCTTTATTACCATATACCTTCTGCATGTTTTTCTTTCTCATAGATCAAAGATTGGATATTTTCATAGTGTGTGATGATTGTGTAACATGTTGTATGGTGTATATTTTTTGTGTTTTCTAGACAGTGCAATGCTTGAAAGGTGTGATAAAAATGGCTTACATTAGGGCTGATTGTGGGCAATATCTATGTATTCGTACGAACACATGTTGAATGTTCTACATCGGTCATCGGTGATCGTCCCATATGGTTTGTGACTGGACAATGTGCGATGTTGCAAATGCTATGAAATTATTGTCATAGAAGTTGAATATTCGACGTCGCTCTTTTGTTGAACTCTGCGACATCGTTCAACACTGCATGCGACGTCACTTACAATTTGACCAGGTACTTTGAACATGTTCAGATTAATGTTGTCTACGTATGACTATATTATGGGACTGCCAAATTCTAACATAAACTCTATTTCATGAGTGTTCTTTATAATAGGACATAGAGAGTTATCGATGAACTTCCACCGTGCAATGTGGACATTATAGGTTCAATACATTAATTGATGTTTAAATTTTATACCAACCTTATATATTTTAATATACTCTAACATGTATTTACCATCATTATTCTAGTTCTGTTGGTTCCTTACATTCTCTTTTTTTTTCCGAAATCAATTGCACAATAATTGATTGTCGTCTAATTTGTAAACATTTCCCGAATTGTGGAACATTAGGTAACATGTAATGGATATCAATGAACAAATGATTGTGCAATCAAATATTGAATCAAATATTAGGTAACACGTAACAAATGTTTGTGTGATCAAATATTATATATTATAATATTCTACAAGAACCATTTTCTCCGAAACTAATCCGCAAAGTCACACCAACCGGTGGAGTGATGAAACCAAACCAACGTCGCACAAACTGGTGGCCTTTTTGCAACGTCACCTAAAACAAAATGATGTTGTCTTCAACAGCCTTCCACGTCAGCATGCACAACAATGCTGACTAAGAGCATGCGATGTCGCAGACCCTTATCCACAAAGTCACCCTTATTCATCAGCAACCTAGGCATTGGCTGTTGGGAATTGATTAAATATAATTTAGCGAAAAATCAATTATCTAATCCCGAATCTCATGCATGTATTTAATTCGAATCTATCTAAGAGTTTAGATTACCTTTGAAG
>JAULKM010098253.1:0-11014 GCA_032355605.1 Rubia tinctorum
GTAATATTTCCAACAATCAAAATCGAAGACAGAGGGCAGATTAGTGAAGCGACGAATCGAAACACAACTTTGCCCCCAGATGAAGTAAACTCGAGATATTATTCGTCGAGATGGTATAATTGATACTGATGTTGTTTTCACACTTTTTCTTCCACAGTAGTACTAGTGTGTAATTTTTTTGTCAGTGTAGCGATTGGGTGTTCTCAAGAGAGCATCCCCAACTATTAAAATGGATGGAATTTCATCCTTTCATTAATTCGATTGATTCAAGTGAAGGTGTCTCCTAGTTTAGTCTTATTAGTAGACTATGATGTTTGTATCTAATTTAGTTGATTCTCTGAAACCTCATTTTTTAAAAACATCATATGGGTAAACACAAACATATTGTAGCATCAATTTATATAAACTTATACATTTTAAAGGTCAACAAAAACGTATTGTAACACCGAAATTGCAAATCACAACGGAGCTTATAATCTTATACTTCATTTAACTAACATTTGAATAATGTTACTGAACATATTCTCTCTATGCCAGAAAAATGGCAAATTTACTTTTTCAAAGTAAAATTTAGTAAACTTTGACCCTAGATATAAATAAATATATTATAAAAATATCATGTGAAATATTATTAGATTAATCTTAATATCTATTTTAGAAATATTAATTTTTTATGCAAAATTGTTATTTGTGTTGAGAGATATTGATGGTCAAACATGATCATTGAAAACCGTGAAAAAATAAAGGCATCATTTTTATTAGGACGGAGGAGTACAATTTCTAATTTAACATAAACAATAATTAAATATAAAGCTGAAGCTACCAATACACATACATTGATCTCGAAAGAGAAAAACACAAATCAACTCATGCAAGGCGCCAAAGAAAAAATGAAAAAAAAAACCACAAAAACAAAAACTTAGTGAAAGTTAAAACCCTAAAATCAACACAATAATAAAAGGCAAAAATAATCTTGAATGGAGAAAAAATACTACGAAAGAATATATATACAAAGTTGGAGCCATACCAGACAAAATCCGAGTTCGGAAGCAAAGTCAGTCTCTTCCAATGGTTGTTTTCAGTGATATTGTTCGTTTAGTTCGATCCATCCTAAAAAACAAGCAAGTTAAAGCGAATTGAGGCAAAACCGCATGAAACTATATGTGAAAAATCAAATCCACACCATCCAACATAGATAGGGCACAAAATTCGTGATGGAAAGCTTGAAAGAGATATCAGAAAAGTTGAAAGGATGCCAAAGAAGAAAGAGCGCCGGAGAAGATGAGGTGAAATGACAGAAGAAGAAAGAGAGAAATGAGCGACTGCAGAGGTTTTCAGTTTAATTTTTTTTCTAACCAAAATTATATTCGGCCCCCAATTTCTATTGATTAAAAAAAACTTCATATTGGCACATAGATCACTGATTGCTTTATAAATTTATAGAAAAAGCCTATTATTATAAAAACATATTCTAGTCCCAATTCATTTCGACCCGGCCTATTCAGATTCGATCAATCTAATCTGACTCGGTCCAGTTTATAATATGCACTACTAGACGTGGCAAACGGGTCTTATTGTTTGGATATGGGTGATACTCAATCGGTTTGGGTATGATGTAGTAGATTGTGTTGTGTCTAGGTATCAAGTCTTGATCAAGTATGCTAGGGTTAGGGCGTTATTCCAGCAGTTTTGAAAAATATCAGAACGTGTTAGATTTGGTTCAGGTTTTTTCTATTTAGGTACAATTCAGGTATAATTGTTTTTTGATTAAATTCAGATCCGATTTGATTTGTGCATCTTGGCTTGAGAACACTTTGGGTACATCATATTTCTACAAGTTTGGTCCGACTTGGGTACATTCAATTCAGATCTCATTCTAGTAAATCTAGCGAAATGTTATTATAATGAAAATGACACTACTACAAATTATAGCTATCATAACACTTTCCTTGCAACACTTATTTAAAATTTTACGATATCATATAAAGTGTTACTTAAACCTTTGAAAAGTGTTACATAAATATTGAAAAGTGCTACCTAAATTTTAAAAAGTGTTATGTTAGATCTAATTCAACATCACCTAAGGTAATAGTTGTAAAAGTGTTACAATAGGTTCAAAGTGTTACAATAGCACCTAAAGTAACACTTTGGCAAGTATTACCTTCAGTGATGTTCATTAGATCTAACGTAACACCTTTTAAAATTTAGGTAACACTTTTCAATTTTTATGTAACACTTTTCAAATGTTTAAGTAACACTTTATAAAATATTATAAATATTAATAGTTAGGGATGCTCTCTTGAGAACACCCAATTGCTACACTGACAAAAAAATTACACACTAGTACAACCGTGGAGTTGAGACCGTGGAAGAAAAGGTGTGAAAACAGTATCAGCATCAATTATACCATCTCGACGAATAATATCTCAAGTTTACTTCATCTGGCCAAAAAGAGATCTAAAGAAGTAGAAAATACCTCCAAACCAAGAAAATAATGCAAGAACCCCAAGTCCTTAATGGAAAACTACAGATTAGTGAGAACGATGAACTGGCGATTGGCAGTAGAGTCATTTCTAGTGAGGATAATATTATCAACATATGGTAAGAGATAAAACAGAGTAGTAATTAGTAATTTGTTGCATTAGTAATTAGTAATTAGTAACACTTTTTCTAATGCTTGATTTAATCTTTACATTCTTGCAAGATCGTGATTCCTCAGCTATATGAATGTATGCAAATATGACTATCAGCACCGAATATACACGAGTATGCCTAATTTCAATTGGAATATTTTACCCTGATAGACAAGGCATGATAGTTTGTAGCAAATAGGGTTTTTGTTTAGAGACCATTGTCGTTTCAACTCTAGAGTCATCATGAGATGCTGATTTATTTGCCTCTATAGCGCCAAGGAGAAGCGTTCCTAGTGGAGTGCCTGTGATGTATTTCTTTATGGGGAAAGGGTTGCGCAACTCGGTTGGACCGCACAATGCAATTTCCTTAATTAAGGCGGCGTTGATGTATTGATGTATTTGGTAAAATGCTTGTAGTTGTTGTCAAATATATAGAGTAGATTGCCTAAAGTTAATATCGATGAGGTTTGAAAATAGTCGTTAAATGATTTTGTCAATTACTATTAAGAAGAAATGAATGTTTATCTACAAAATGATGTGATAGCATTCCCCATAGGTAACTGACTCGCCCCTCCCGTCATCGCTAAATCAATCAACAAACTTGTGAGAGATCCGCCGACCAATTGAAAATCGAAAAGAGGCTGTCAAAGATAGATATTTGTAATGTTTCTCTCGTTCCTACTACTACACTACCAAGAATGGTAGATAATGGCAAGTACTGAGGTCGTCCGTAGATATGTTAGGAATCAGTTTTGGTAAAACAAGTATTGGAGGGTTTTATAACTAAAACTACTAGCATGCAAATGATCAAAAGAATAAACTATATAAACTAGCACTCAGAGAATATTTGCGTAACATGATTAATGTCATTTCGATCATTGATTTAATCACATACAAATTTAACCCTATTCTAGTGTTTGTGACACATGGTGTGGTCGATGGTCAACATTTCCCCATACCTGTCACGTAGGGTATGCACATATTCTTCCATCGACACTGCCTTCGTAATTAGGGTAGTGCAATGACGGCTCTGCCTACCATGCTGATCTGAGTCTCCCCCGTGCTATTACGTCACGGGCACTACACCACGAATGTTTCTCCCTAGCCCTAAAAAACCAAAGGGGGTGAAGCACCTTATCGGTGGATCTAGGGTTGCAAAATTGACCCTAGTTTTCTACTAAATCTATCTTTACCCACTACCTTTTGGACCAACTCGTCAGGTTACTAGTGCATGTTCGATTGTAACTTTAACAACGGCAACATACTGTACACACCCACGTGGATCTGGACCAATCGTTACCCCAAGCGCATCTAGGTTTCCCTCTCTAGGGGTATCAATATTGTGGAACCATGAAAGTAGACTTTGGTGTGTGCTAACTAAGTGTGACAATCTTGCAATTCACAAGAACAGTAAGAACAAGCCAACATAATATCATAAATCACATAGAAATAGGTTGATCTAAGAAATCTCACCAAATAGACATTAATACATGAATACAAATATAATCCCCAAGTTAATTAACTACCCTAAGAAATATATCCATGGGAAAATTCGAGTTAAATGTGATGTATCTAGAAAAACAAGATAAAGAAAAAAGAAGTACTCCAGAGAGAGAGAACTCTCCTCTTCCTTCTACCTAGAGAGAGAAATAAAATCAACATTATGCCTCCTTTTTTAACCCTAGAAGACTAAAGACTCCTATATATAAGTAAAGAATTGGGCCTTGAAAAAGACCCAAATTGGCCAAAAAAAACCTAGCAGCCGAAAATGGCATGGGCTATACAAAATGGCACAGGTCGTGCCAGCTGGTTTGCCTCGTGCTGGCACGGGCCATGCCAACCGGTTAGCCTCGTGCTGACACGGGGCATGTGTCTTTGTGCGGACCATTCTAACCGGTTAGTCTCGTGTTGACGCGAGGCGTGTATCTTGGCGTGGGTCGTGCCAACCGGTTAGCCTCGTGCTGACACAAGCCGTGTGTCCTAGCACGGGTCGTCAGATGGTGCAACATTTTAAACTTCTGAATCATGTGCCCCGTGGTGTTTGGCACGGGCCATCGGCTGGAAGCATTTCTTGATCAATTGAATGACATTGGTCATGTTGTTTTCCGCACCCCGTGGGCTGGTTTTTGCATTAGTAATTTGTAATCCTAATTAATGGGTAATCTTGTTTGTATTAGTAAACATGATGTTTGATTTGTTGTAATTTTTAGAACAAATTACTTTTGTAGAACAAGTTACTACTCTTTATTTCTTTGGTTGACAGGTATTGAAGATTGGTTAGCAGCCTTTTGGAGCCAACCTTTTGAAGCACCCTTGGAGGCATTCAAAAATTTTCAACAAGATCTTTGGAAACTAGAACAAGAATGGTTAGCAGAATTTTGGAGCCGGCCTTATGTAACCTTGGAGGCATTCAAAACATTTGAATAAGAGAGGAATATTTGGAGAATTAAACAAGAATGGATCCATGGATGTGTTAGCTTCATCTTCAAGACACCATATTGTTGTTTCATCAACTCTGCATCAAAAGTGAATCTCTTCTGGGGAAGTGATTTGTGAGGGGATATTATGAGAGGCCACCTCTTTTTGTCAACACAAGGGTGTGGAGGCAAAAAAGTGGGAGGCCATAATAGTTCTCGAAATGGGATTAGTGTCATATCCTTTGTTAACATGGGGTTTGGAAACAAAGGGTATGGAGTAAAGCTATTAGTGTTTAGCTATTCCACTTTAGACATTCTAGCTGCACATAGATTGTTCACAGGAAAAAATATGTACTCTTATTGCTTATTTCATTTTACGGCCTGGGGAGTCTAATAAATACCCTATCACTTTGGCGAGTTTTAAATTTAAAAAAATCAATTAAAACAACTTTAATCTCATCGATTCTGTGACATGCAAAATTGTAGTTAAAGTTCACGTAATATTAATAATGAAGCACAACAAGTTATCAAACAACATCATATCATATGAAAAAAATAAACATCACACATATACATGAAAATCAACTAAAACAAGCTAAATTTCATCTATTTCAACAATAACATGCAAAATTATATTCATCAGTTCATGAAATATTTAAAATGAACCTCAACAAATTATCATACAACATAAATATCAATTAAAATAACATAACCTCATTGATTGCAACAATAACATACAAAATTTAAGTACCTTAATAAATTATCATGCAATATCAATATAAAAAATGAACATCAACAAAACAGAGACTACCACGGTCATGAGACATGTTGATATTCAGACTCATCCATCTGCTGGATTGTTTGATGCCTGCCACTGAAAAAGGTTATAACAAGAAGAATCTAATTTGGAATAACAAAAAACAACACACTTCTTAGATTTACAAACATAAAAAAACTGAACACACCACACTTCTTAGCTTTATAAACATCCGAAAAAACAATAAGAAAAAAAAGGCCTGCAACAGTTATATATTCTAACAACATGTTGTCTTACTATTATGTTAATTACACAAGAATGAAAGCAAGAGGAAAGATCTTGCACTTTCAATAGGGCTATTTACAATACGTGGAAGTACTACAAAACAACTTTCTTACAACCTCAATTAAACAAACTCCAGTTCAATAAATTTTAATACATCAAGCATCAGAAACACGTGTTATCATATGTGTGTTACGTGAAATGGCTGGAAAAAAAACCCAAAAGTCAACATGAAATTCAGCTATCATCTCTACCAACTTTTTTCTTTGATAGCACTTTCATAATTTCTCCGACAGTAAATATATTTTTTCAAACAATTAAGACCACCTAAGTGGGGGGAATTAATTGGCACCCCAAACCAGAAAATGAACCCAAAATTTTGATTACATCTGAATAGTCCTTTACAAAATGATTATATTGGTTTACGATCATATTGTGTCAATCTATTATTAGACAAAGTGATTGTCTTCAAAAGATAACTCCAAATTTTGAGGTGCTTGCATGTATGATGAACTCCACCCACTGTGTCAAACGAAATCTTGGTCGAACCTCATAATTTGAGTTGTGTAAATAGTATGATCCATGCTCCCAAATGTGATGTTGAGAGTTCGTGTCAGATAGGTTTGTGCATCCTTCATTCATTAGTTCTTATTGTTGGAATGCCAATACTATCAAGGTTTATACACCCTCTTTCCTTTGGATTCATGTCATGAGCAGTGAGATCTGCTTCCATGTTGTGGATTCTATATCTTTTCAATAAGAGATCCACTACCTGGTTTGCATATCTGCAACAAAAAGAAAAATCAAAATCTGAAGAGTGCAGTTGCAAGAGAGTATGATAAACCATGCAGGGCCCATTTTCTGGATCCCTAATTGCTTGAATAGCAAGTTTAGAATCGGTTTCAATGGTCAGAAGATTTGAGTGGATGTTCATCTCTCCGAAAAGTTCACAACCAAGTTGAATGGCTTTTGTTTCAGCTATCACTGGAGTGACACTTATATTTCCGAAGTCTGCAAGTAATAACAGATCCATTATGATCTCTTAGCACAGCAGATAAACCACTCTTTTTGGAGCTGGAAACTTATGATGCATCGGTATTGATTTTAAACCTTCCATTTATAGGTCTATCTTATTTAACCAAATCGATTGTCCTTTCCTTTTCCCTTTAAAATGGCACCAATCCACAATCAATCCAATATTTTCCATTTTTCTCGATTGTTTTAAGGGAAAGGCTGCTAGTGAAACTTTCAGGTTTTCCTTAAATTCCTTCAATACAACAACCACTGAACAGTCTATCCCATCATGAATTTTCCTATTTTTCACTATACATAATGACCAGCAGATAAACATAAGCAAGATTCTTATGAGAACATTATTAGTTGCATCTAGATTAGTTTTAGAGAAGTGATACGAGAATCTTTCCCATACATTCTGAAATTCTAATCTAGGTAGCAACAATAAGTCATGCAATATTTCCCAAACAGCAGATGCAATAGAACATTCATGGAAAATGGTTTATGGAATCCAAGTTTTCACAGCAATAACATGTAGATGCAAACTGAAATCCATATAGTTTTATATTCTCATCTGATGGCAACATGTTGTTTAAAAGCCTCCAAAAGAAGATTAACATCTTTGGAGATACCTGTTTAGCCCAAACAAAATCCATCGATCTTACCTTGTTTTTGTAATTACTGAAGACCTGATATGCAGATTTTGAAGAGAACTTACCATTAGTCTCATGTATTCATACCAACTTCTCCCTGTAGTGAGGATTAATTTGAACCTGCAGTAAAAATGAGTGCAGTACAAGTGGAAAACAAAGCAAATTGATGTGTAAAAAGTGATCCTTAATGTTTATATAATTTGCAAGTGTTAGATTAGGCATTGGCACCGGAGTTTCACCTAACCACCGATCAATGAACAACTCTTTACCTGTCCAATTCCCTAGCCAAAAACTACATTGTCCATCTCGTATCAAGATTTTAGTGTTAGATTCTCATATGGATGCTACAGAGGAAATTCTCTTCCATGTGTGTGAATCTTTATAAGTTTTTGGAAAAGACTATAGTAGTCTTGACCAAATGGTTTCCCTGAGTTATACCTTCCACCATAATTTCAAAGAGCATGTTCTCACAATGTTTTTAATGTCCCTAATTCCAAGACCATTTTCAAATTTAGGAAAGACCATATTCTTCCAGCTTCTCCATTTTTTAAACAAAATTTTGAAGTGCCCTAAAAGATTTTTGCAAATTTGACCTATATTTCATTTACGATGCTCTTGGGGGGGTCAAGGTTTACCATGTGTTTCAAGGAAAGTGTTAGCATTATTTTGTAGTAGTGTGACCATTGTTTATATATATATATATATGTGTGTGTGTGTGTGTGTGTGTGTATTTTAGAACATTCGATGAACTTATCTATCATAAAAAATTAGTATGATTTCCCATATTAATTTGGGGAACACTAGTAGAGCCTTCAATTAAAGGCAGCATGTAAAAGTTGTTCTCCAAAAACCGCCTTTAATCGACAATTCTGAGCTCAAAAACTCCCCTATGTGTCTCCGGAAATCATTTAAAGACAATTTTTGGTTAATTAAAGGAGATTTTTCAATAACCACTTTTAATAAGGGTTAATTAAAGTCGGTTCAAGGTAGAAGCTCCTTTAATTGACCCATTTTAAAGGCAGTTATGTTCAACCACCTTTAAATTTGATACTTTACGGGTTCGCAAACGAGGAACAAATGTTTTCCGAACTCAAAAAACATTGGGTATCTAAGGATCGAAAAGAAGATACAGTTTTCTAGTTAGTAAATAATTCGTAGCATATTTCCGAGTTCGGAATGTCTTGTAATTCGTATCTTCATGTATATATTCTAGCACATGTAAAAGCATACTCATTTCCGATTTCGAAAAACATTTTAGTTTCCAAGTAAAAGCACACTCATTTCATTATATGCAACAAAAAAATAAAAATTTTGAAGTCAACATTCAATAGTCATTGCGAATATGAAAAGAATTCGATTTCAATATTCAAATTAAATATTAATGGACTAGTCATCAAAAATACACAAAAAATAGTCATCATAAGAAACTTAAATCCAACATTCACAATTCAACATCCAAATGTCATCTATGATTCTAATAACATGATAAAGGTGAGAAAATTCATTCTTCGACATCTTCAAGGTCGGCGGTTGAAGTTTATTGGTGTGATTGTTGTTGGGAGGTCGATGCTAGATGGTGCTCATATGCTCGGTAAGATTTATCAAGGAATATAATCTTCACTTTCATGGCGCAAAATTCCTTGCGCATCCACTTTTAGCAATCCTTGAAACCTTTCAAGTACAAATTTTTGGTGCCTACAAAGTTTAGTGAGCAAAATATGAATTATTTAACCAATAAAGAAAACAAATACAACGAAGCGAACTAAATCAACGTAAACTAATTTCTGACTTACCTTCCTCAAATCGTGGTCTCTTGCTCGGCTCAGTCGCTTCAATGGGTTTAACATACCACTTATGATCGATCAATTCCCACCCCTTATTCTTGAAGTATGTCTTGTCAAAATACTTTGGCCCCTTTTCCTCTCCTTGTATAACCAACCCCTCAACGCCCTTTAGAATATGAGTGATTAGACTCCAGTATGGTAGGCGGGTCAACACTTTCTTCGACGTCGCAAAATGCAACATATTCCAAAAATTAAGGATAATGTACACTCGGCCGGGTCAATGTAAATAATCAACATCTAGAGGCCACTTCTCTCGATGGTAGCAATCATCTAACGGACAGTGGAGATCCTCCGGGAAAACAAATTTTGGGTGTGTGTAAGGGCAATCTAAAATCCTGTTAATAATCCATCCATTAATTGGGTTATCTTTTCCGCCAACCTTAGTATTATAATTCTCATTCCCCAAATCACCCATATTAGCATAAAATTGGCAGAAAAATATTAACTTATGCTTTTCCATCACAAGAAGGCAAGGTTTCGACATGTTGTTCACTAAAAGGTTTGAGGGGCTCGGCCAACGCTAAAGCAAGGTACTCATTGAAATCTAAAAGATACGTATCTAACAATTTTCCCTTTTCATGTAATTATTCATACCTATTTTGAGCAAATTTAGAGACAAACCTTGTGTCATCAAAATCGGCATTGTCTCCGGTCGAACGAGATCTCAGGTTTCCTCAGCTTGAACCTCCCCTATCCATGACAAAATGTAGCTTATTTTAGCAAGAAGTGGGAAAATTGGTTGTTTTTTACGAGTTCGTAAGTCTAGGGTTTGTTGAATTGGGGGTTGATTTCTGAAATTTGAATCAACCTCTATTTTTTATATAGTCTGCATTTTCCGAGTTTGGAAATAAGATTTCGTCTCTATGTAAGAGGGAGATGGCATATCTCCAAGTTTGGAATAATTATTTTGGGAATTAATGGGTGCCTTCAATTTTCCAGGGGCGGTACGGAAAGTGGGTACGAACTCGGAAAGTCATTTTCTGAGCTCTGAAACTGCTATCGTCCATACATGTTTAAATTAGACGAATTAGTTTTCGAGCTTGGAAACTAGTCAGATAAATAAATATGAAGACAAGATACATTTCCGAGCTCGGAAAAGTATCTACACTTTTGTCATCCAAGTCAAAATTTGAATTTGACATGCTACACATAAATCCTTAATATTAACCTCCAAATTTAATAAAAACAAAACATATTCAATCATCAAAATCCATACATTCTAAAATCAAATTTCAATAATCAAAATCCAAATTTTGATCCATCAAACACAAGAATTAAATAAATTATCTATTAAAAACAATCCAAATTCTTTAATTCAATCTAATTTCTCAAATTTCTCAAAACTACCCGATCATTTTATTAGTACGAGATGGGGGGGGGGGGGGGGGGGGGGGGGGGGGGGGGGGGGGGGGGG
>JAULKM010098263.1:0-11014 GCA_032355605.1 Rubia tinctorum
GGGGTGAGTGAGTCTGGCGGAGGCAGGGGGAAGGGCGGGGGCGGGGGTGGATGCGAGGGGAGGCAGAGACAAAATTAGGGTTGAGGTGGAGGAGGGGAGGCAGCGGCAAAGGGGAGAGGTTTGTGGGAGCACAATTTTGAATATGTAAGGGTGATTATGTCAATTTGAATGTTGAATTTTTCGGAAAGAGGAAAGTGTACATATTTATTTGAAACAACCAAAAAAATGTGCAAATTCCCTAAAACGGAAGGTGTAGATAACATTTTTTGCTTTTTCATTCCGAAATCGGCAAGCGGACAAAACGTGCATCACCGTGCGGTTAGTTCGTAGTGATATCAACGACGACAAGCACTACACCATGAAGCTTTTCTTCTTCTTTCTTTATATCAATACGTACCACATATGAAACTATATTATTAAGGTCTTAATCAAACGTAACCTTTGTTTAAGTTCCTCTTATGACAATGATATACAATATCTATTCAATATACAACAGCGACAAATAAACCAGTCGAATTTTAGTCAAAATCAGACTAAACTTTTAATTATCACATCTCATTCAAATTGTAATTTAACTACTCCCTCCGTCCCAATGGAATATACACAGAATCTTTTTTTACGATCTCCATGAAACATGTTTGATTGTAAATATGTGTATCTAAGGACGATAACGCCGCATAAAAAATTAATATTTAGAAACTACATGTTATAACAAATCTAACAATATCTCATACGATAATATTCATATATCTATTCAAATATATGGTCAAAGTTCAACAACTTTGACTGTCAAATAGTAAGTGTGCAGATTCGGGTGAAACGGAAAGAGTATTTATTTAGTCAAAATAATTTAACTTTGACCATAAAATTAAATTAATGTATAAGTATAAATATTAATTTTGTACTATTGATCAACGACTTGTATGATTTATTATAATATATATTTTCAAAATATCAACATTTTACAACTTTTAATTTTCCTTAATAAAATATATTAAAAATAAAATATTTTTTGACTCAGGTGAAAGTTAAAATGTGTAGTTTAAAATTGAATAGAAGAGTACTGTATGTCATATCAGAGATTAGCAAATACTCAGGCATTCGGCTGCAGGAAAAAACAACTCAATCAATTTCATTTCAAACTGCAATTTAACTATTTTTAGTTATTTTTAAGTTTTGATCACAAAATTAAATTAGTGTTTAATAAAAATACTATTGAGTGATAATTTGTTATATTCATTATAACATATAACTTCAAGATATAATTTTTTTTACAAGTTTTAATTATCCTTAACAGAAGATATTAAAAATCGAATATTTTTTGACTCAACTGATGAAAATCAAAAAAATTATATTGAAATGGGACAGAGGGAGTATTAGTTAGACCCTAGCTATAGAAATTTCAACAGTACATGTATTATATACTCCCCCGTCCCACGAGTTTTGGAATGTTTACTTTTTGTAATGTCAATTTTCGTAAACTTTGACCCTAAATATAAACTAATACATTTATAATAAAAGTATCATGTGAGATATTGTTAAATTCATCTTAACATCTATTTCTAAATATTAATTTATTATGCGAAATTGTCATATGTTGTTAGAGATATTGACGGTCATACATGATCATTGGAAATCGTAAAAAATAAACATGTCAATACTAACGGGGAGAGAGTATATTACTCCCTTTGTTTCTCTATTGTTGACACAGTATCCTTTTTGGGTTGTTTCTTTTATATTGGTCCTTTAATTTCATCCACTTATTTTCTTCACCTAAATCTGAACATCTAAATCTATGGTGTCACTTATAGAAAAACAGAGGAAGTACTAGTGCTCATCATTCATTACTGTCAGGGAATCAATAAATATACTCCCTCTGTTTTGTTATTAATGACACTATAGGTTTAACTGCTTATATTTAGGTGAAGAAAATGAGTGGATGAAATTGAAGGTAGAAAGTAAAAAGTAGAATGAGTTAATGAAATTGAAGGAATCTTGCCAAAAATAGAAAGTGTGTCGTTTAAAAGAAAACATCCCAATTAGGTAAGTGTGCCATAAATAACAAAACAGAGGGAGTACCATAGGAAATCAGGCAGTGGATTACGAGTGTATTTAGTAGAGTTTATAAGTATTTGGTTTATAAGTTAAACAATTTTTAATGTTTGGTAAAAAGTATTCCTTTTGTCTCAAATGAAATTGCACTCTTATTTTTTTGACATTATTTTCTATCAAAGTTAGACCGCATATTTGAATAGATATATGAACAATAATATTATTGTATATAATATTGTTCAATTCATCGTAACAAGTAGTTTTCAAGTATCAATTTTTTATTTGCCGTTATTATACGTAGGTAAGCATATTAACGATCAAACATGTTTTTTGAACAACATGCTAATGATGGTTGTGCAATTTCATCAGAGATATAGGGAGTGCTTATTTGAGAAGCAAGAGTTATATTTGAAGTAAAAGCAGGATTTGGTGCCCCTCAACTTGTAAAATAAGTTGGTTTGCTTATAAGAACAACACCAACAAACACACCCTATGTTCCCTTCATACCCATGTTTATCTAAAAAAATTATATTCATACTTGTTCGGTCATCCATGTTGGGTACAACATTAAAATTCATCGACAGTCATATGGGATTTTGTATAAAATCCATCTCGTCCCATCACCCACTTGGGTCGTCCTACCCACTTCAAACCACTCTACTTATTTCATTTATGTATCCAAAAATACCTAACATCAAGTTTATTATAATTATTATAATATTAAAAATATTATAGGTAAGATTATATTGTGTATAAATAATAATTCATCTATAAATTAATTTAGCGGTTGTAAAGAGGATCCAAATGGCCTAAACTCATAAACTTAAAAACAAAGTCCCAGGAGAATAAAAAAGTTTCTTTTAAATACGCTAGAATCAAATTTTACAAAAGATTTTGGAAATGGTTGTAAAAAATATTTATTTACAACGAAACCCGAGAAGTCGGGTAATAACCGTTGATTATTTACAATAAGTAAAATACGGGGTTGTAATTGATTATAAAATCGTTGTAAAAGATGAGGTTGTAATTGATTATAAAATTGTTGTAAAAGATTTTTCCTGTTCTTGTTAGAAATTTTTACTATCACATCTTCCGTTGTAAAAGATTTTTAATTCTTCTCTTTTAGGCGCTCTTTTCCCCCAATCATTCCCGCCTTGAGAACCTCTCAATTTTGAACCTCCAAAATTAAAACCCCTAAATTGTAGTTTTTGAACCGTAAAGGAAAAATAGAAAAAGATCAAAAAAATTAGTTCTAGAAATAAACCTTCCCTGCTCCGCGCGTTCTCTTTGCGTGAACCCCTGCCACGCGCTCAGTTGATCATCTTCTCGGGACGTTCTCCTCACCTCGAAGAAATCTTGCGTTCCAGGCTCACTAGTCTCGCTCCCTTTCTCAGAAACATCACGCTCTTATTTTCCTTTGCTCGAAAACCAAGGGCAGACACTCTGTAACTGAAATCAACTCTTATTGTGGTATGTTCTGATGAGAATTATTCGAATTTTGTTGTTCGATTATGGTTTAATTTTGTTTTTTGACCCCGACCCTCACGCTTGTGTAATTGCCTCAATTCAGGTTACTATTGATTCTTTGAGGCTTTGAGCAATAGTTTTAATTCTGGTTAATACTGATTCTTTGAGTAGTTGTTTTTGAAATGATGATCTCAATTGGATTGATGGCTGTAGAAATTTGGCAGATATCTCCATGGCCATTTCTTCTTGTGTTTTCGACAACAGGTTTCATGAATCTTTATGTTAAGTGATAATCATACCCCATTGTCGAGTTATAGTCGTACCCTGAAGTTTTTTAATTGTGTGTACCCTGAAGTTTTTTTAATGTAACTTAATATATATTTACAACATCTTTGTTGGTCCTAAATGTTAGGATTTACAATGAGATCAAATGTTGTAAATAAACTTAAGTTGACATCCAAATAATCTTTTACAGAAGAAATGTCGTTGCAATAGAATGTTTGTTACAACTGAAATACGAACTCGTTGTAAATATATCTTTTACAACGAACATGTAAAAGTAGTTGTAATGTCATTTACAGCCAAACCTATCACAACCACATGCATATTTGTTGTAAATAGTCTATTACAACCACTTCAAAAAAAATCTACACATGGTACGGTTAGGTGTAATATGAGTTCAAATTCCCCCATCCCCTCTAGAACGGCTTCAAAACTCCCCCAAACACCGTGTCAGGTGTGGAGAACCTCCACAAGTGTGGAAATGCAGTGGGTTTTAAGATGGCATTAGGACTCCCGACACACAATGTTAGGTATGGGGAGTCTCCACAAGTGTGGAGATGCAATGAGAGACTCACCTCACTTTGTTGAGTGAGGTATAAGTGAGTTTTACCTTTTATATGAGACCAAAATGAATAAAAATGGTGTTAGAAAAAATCTTTCTTTAAATAAAATATTTATGTGAGGCACGTCTAATGGATTAAAAAAGAACCATAAACCTAAAACATAGTTACCAACAAATAAAAAAGTCACTGGCTGTTTAAATAAAAATTCACTGGAGAATGCACCCATATGGTGAACGTCAAATCGTGTGTGGAGTGTGGGGGCGCATGAATAATAAGGTGGTGGGAAGAAGACCCAAAATTATGAAGAAAAATATTGGAGAGGCGGTGGAGAAGTCGGTTGCCGATTTAGTTGGAAAACACGCTGATGAGATAGCTTAGCTAACATTTTAACAAACCTATCAAAACTTTATTAATAGCTTTCCCACTATTAACTAATCTTTCCCTGTGGAAAATATCCCCATTCTTCTCAAGAACTCATAATAACTGAAATTCCCCATTCTTCTCAAGAACTCATAATGTCTCTAGTGTTTGAATTAGTGACTTAAATTTTTTTTTAAATGTAAAAATAGTAAAAGAAAAAAAGAGTAAATTAGTGACTTAATAGCGATTTTGTCCGCTTGCATACATAGTATGGTATTATGTTATGTGAATTTACATGAATTGATTTATAAATACGAACCACATGTGATACTTTGGATAGGGACTTTATTATGGAATTCGAAAAGGACGCCATGTCTTTAGGTACTCTTTCCATCCAATTTTATCATGCAATTTAACTATTTATTTAGTCAATTCTTTATAATTTTAACCACAATTGGTGTTTAAGTGTAAATTTAATGTTTGATACTTCATTCGTCCCACCATTAATTGCTAAATTTGACATTTGAAAGTCAATTGTATCACTTTTTAAATATTTATATATTTATTTATGTATGTAAATTTTTTTAAAAAATTATAATATAAAAATACATGTTAGGATGAACCCAACGACACATAATATGATAATAGTTTTATATATATAATAGAATTTCATGGTCGAAACTGGATTAGTTTGACTTCCAAAAGTCAAATTAAACAATTAATGGTGGGACAAGGGAGTACTTTGTTAGACTCTTTATAACTTGTGTTTTCAGAATATCTAACTTTTCACAAATATAAACTACCCTTAATGCTCTTTAAAAAAAAACTCTTAATTTGCACTCTTAATTTTTTTACACAATTCTCTATCAATGTTTGACCACATATTAAATAACTATATGAACAACAATATTATCTTATAAGATATTGTTCAATTCGTCGTAACAAGTAGTTTTTTAATATCAACTTTTTATTTGACGCTATTATACGTAGGTAAACATATTAACGGTCAAACATGTTTCTTGAACAACGTGATAATGATGAGGGTGTAAATTCAGCTGGTACAGAGGGAGTAACCATAATGGAAGATATTAAGGATTAAACATTTTCAAGTTAACTGCTAAAAGTCAAAGTGTGCAGTTTGAAATGGGACATAGGGAATACTCTTTCTGTCCCGACTCAAATTACAATGCAATCATTAGCACGTTGTTCAAAAAACATGTTTGACCGTTAATATATTTATTTACGTATAATAATGACAAATAAAAAGTTGATATTTAGAAACTAGTTGTTACGACGAATTGAACAATATCGATAATATTGTTGTTCATATATCTATTTATATACGTGGTCAAATTTTAAAAGAGAAAAATGTCAAAAAAGTAAGAGTGTGATTTCATTTGGGGCAGAGTAGCAATTATATTCAATTACTTTTGGTATTATCAAAATAAATTGTTGCATGCAGAAAGTTGTGAATTGTTCACGTAAATCTTGCAAAACTCAATCCTATCTTTAATTTAGATGGAAAAAATGAACGAAAGAAATTGAATATAAAAAATATAATGAATTAATAAAGTTAAAGGAATTTTGCTGAAAATGAAAAAAAAATCAACATAAAAAAAACTCAAAAGGATAATGTGTCAATAATAGAGGAACGAAGGGAAACACATCTTAGAAATGATCGGTACATCAATCAAATTAATTCTCTTCATCATAAAGATAAAGAAAAAGCAAGCAAGCTTTACACAATAGCACGTGACTGAAGATTATGCCAGTTTGGAAAGACACAAGAAGTGATACTAGCCTTTTCTAAATTCGGGGAAGGATACGACGGAGTACTCTAGACTACATGAACGAAAATGATAGGTGACCGAGAGTCCGTCATCCATGTGTAAGGTCACATTAACTTTTGTTTTTATTAAATTGTTTTTAATGAAATGAAGTACTTCCTCCGTTCCATTACTTTTGGTCCATTACATTTGGTCATTTACTTTTGGTCATTTACTTTTTTACAATCTCCAATGATCATCTTTGACCGTCAATATCTCTAGTTATGTATACCGATTCAGCATAAAATGTTAATATTTAGAAAATAGATGTTGAAATAAATTTAACATCTCGTATGATATTTTTTTTATCAAATCTATATAATTATATTAATGGTCAAAGTTAACTAAATTTGATTTTGAAAAAGTCAAGTCACCAATAATTATGGGACGGAGAGAACATATTTTTTGAATTCTAATAAAATAGAGTAGAATCCGTGATTCATGTGTAAGTTCACATTGACTTTTATTTTTATTAAAGTGTTTTTTTATCCCAATAACATTTGAAATACAGTATATTTTTTTGAATTCTAATAAAATAGTACCACTCTATTTGAAAGTGGTACTCCCTCCGTCCCATTTAAATATGTAATTGAACACTTATTTAGTTAAAACTACTCAACATTGACCATGAAATTGAATTATTGTATACATATAAATATTATTGTGTGATGTTTTGTTATATTCATTGTACTACCCATGTTTCGTTGGATGTGACACCATGGATTTAGGTGAATGAAAGTGTAGATGAAATTGAATTTGGAAAGAGAAAATTAAATTGAGTGGATGAAATTGAAAGAGTATTTCCATAAAAGGAATGTGTGCCAAATTCACAAAAACAACCTAAAAAGGAAAGTGTGCCACATCCAATGAAACAGAGGGAGTAACATATATTTTCAAAATATTAACTTTTTTACAAGTTTTAGTTCTACCCAATAAAATATATTAATTAAGGATAAAACATTTTTCAAATCAACTAATGAAATTCAAAGAGTGCAACTTGAAATGTGATGCTCCAGTGTGATACTACTGCAGGAGTACTCTAGCAACATACTCCCTCTGTCCCAATATTAAGTCCCTAATTTGACTTTTCGAAATCAAACTAAACAAATTTCAACAATTAAATTCTCTTAATATATATGTAAGATTATTATCATATGATATGTTTTTAAATTCATCATAGCATATATTTTCAAACTATTATTTTTCAGATTTTTTTACATACAAAAAATATATATTAGTGTTTAAAAGTTGATGCAGTTGACTATTAAAAATCAAATTATGAAGTTTATTCTGGAACGGAGGAGAGAGTATGCTGCTGCTCTCTCAATTTTTAAACCATCCAGAGGAAGTATTAATTTTATTCAACTTATTTAGATTGTCATTTTTCGCCTCATTTGTATGTTTACTCCCGTTCACCCATTTTTGCCACCTGTATCATAATTATTATAAAAAAAAACTCCTTCCTTTTTATCGAGATTGATTATTGATATGCGACTGAAACTTGATTTGAGCTTTTAATTTTGTGTCAAAGTGCAGCTAGTTGGTAACCTAACTTAACCGTGATTTATTTAGGGAAAGTTACCAACTCACCCTTTATGTCCAATACATAATATTTGACTTATCTCAGCTTACGCAGAAAAAGGGCAACAGCTTTTAGGTTTAAACTTGAATGGTAATTAATTAGAAGTTGATCGTTTGTTTGGGGACACATGGTAACCGGTGAGTCGTTAAATGGTCCATGTTCTGGCAAATTGCACCTTTTCTGTGTTTCGATCAACTTCATTCCGGTCATCGTAGGGAGGCAATTTTGTTAAATCCGTACCTTTTCTGCAATTGTTTTATTAAGGCACCGAGCGGCGTTATTTTTGCACGACCGCATGTTATTAAAATGATTTTTAAAAAATAATCATTAGTAGGTGTTAAATTTTAATGCATCTTGGTATTCCATTTTAAAACTAATTGGCAATAAGTGAAGGTGACCGAACACCTTATATATTAGTTATTATCATTGTAAGGAACCGATGTGAGATATATCTTTCAACATGCCCCCTCACGTGTCAATGTGGAAACACTCTATGACCCACATCGGGCCAACTTAAAGGGGATCCAGTCATCGGTCTAATAAATCCAACTTTGGCCCAAGTCTTAAATAGTTGACTATGATATCATGTTAAATTTAGAGGTATTTTGGGAAAGTGACTCATGATCATGTCAAATTTAGAGGTATTTTGGGAAAGTGACTCATGATCTTATATATTGAATCATAACAATGTCAACCACCAATGTGAGACACTAACATGCTCCCCTCACGTGCAGCGGTATTAATCATCGTGCAAACGTGAATATAAAGGGGTCATGGGCCCGTGGACTCTGATACCATGTAAGAATTATGGGATCCTATCATAAAATATAAAAGACTTTATTATGGTGCATTGATACTACATCAATGACACAACTCATTAATGACGAGAGTTACAATATATAGGGCTGCAACAAACCAATGTCTAACAAAAAATAGGATTCCAAAATCTATAAGGGAATTACCATCTAACCTAACCTACAAGGAAACTAATTCTATAACGCAACTACCATTTATAACCTTTCCTACAAGGAAAAAGTTTCTATTTCCATGTCACTCTCCCTCAAGTTGGAGCATAATGATCAAGAATGCCCAACTTGTGAAAAAAGATTATGAAATTGCTAATCATTAAAAAAATTAAAAAACAAATCACCATAGAACGGGATTCAATTTCAGTAGCGGTAGAAGTAGCAGCAACAACCGTATTAGCAGCAGCCGGTAGAGCAGTATACAAATTCATTAGCAATCGTAGCAACGACATCAGTTTCAGGATTCGACACGTTGGAAATCGGTAGAAATCAGTCAATCGGGCTGTGGGCGGGCGGCGGACAACGATAGCGATATGAGCATGTTCTGCAGCATCACAGGCTGATTCAGGTTCATGATTCGACATAGTAGCAGGATCGGATCAGACCTGCAGTTGCAAATCAGATCGGTGGCAAGATGCGGCGGCGGGTGTAGTTCGTTGGCGGCGGTGCATGGCGGATGGTGTTGGCGAGTGGATGAGACGCACAGGAAGATCGGTTCAGCGGACAACTCGGACGATAGAGGCAACCTGGAGGATGGCTGCGGCGATCGGCGAACGGAAATTGGACGACGAGCAGCTAAAGGGAGACTGTTAAAAATAAGGGATTCCAAATCGAACCCGTTCTGATACCATGATAAAATATAAAAATGTTTTATTATGGTGCATTGATATTTACATCAATGACACACCTCATCAATGATAAGGGTTACAACATATAGAGATACAACAAATCAAAGTCTAATATGAATAAGATTCCAAAGTCTATAAGGGAATTACCATCTAACCTAACCTACAAGGAAACTAATTCTATAAGGTAACTACCATTTATAACCTTTCTTACAAGGAAAATGTTTCTATTTCCTTATCAGTAGGTGTTGGGAAAAACACCCAACATCTATTACAATAACAATGAGTAGAATTGACATCCAAATCAACCAACCCTCCAGCAATAACTTATTTATTGTACGAATAGCTAAATTACGTGTCAATTAGACTGACCGTCTGTATGGTTACATATTAGATATTCAATAAAGATGTAATATCTCCATCGGAATATTAACTCGCTTCCCGTAAAAATCATGACCACTTGGCAAATGAGGAGTGTATCACACATCAACCACTTCGCCAAATAAGGATCTTCAAGAACTACAATACCACTTGATCCAAACCACAGTCTATGTTGTCCAAACTATAAACACCTTGAAAAACACATATTGACAACATCCAAATTAATGGAGACCCTAATACAAAAACATAACAAAACTGCGAAACAAACTCTGCACAACAAGATCGAAAATAAAACATCGACACGAACAACTAAAACGAGTGATCATCACAAACACAACAATCTAATCTATCAAGACAAAGAACAAAACTAATGTATAAAAATAGATCCATATTTATTCGATAACATAAACAATCAAAAAATATGAATTGAAAAAGAATATTGCGAGAAAGGTAAGTTTTTTTGTGTGATAGTTCAACTAACAAAACAGGAAATTGCAAGTTACACCAATTCTGATGAACTAATCACAACTGAGGCAATATCATATTAGTGTAGCATCGTGTGTTTCGAGGCTTAAGTAAGAGGACTAGCAAAAATAATTATTAAATATAGAAAAGTGCCCTTAAAACCATAATTAGTTGACATAAGTGTCAATATATCTTTCGGTGTTTGAAAGTGTCAATATAACCCTATATAGTTAGTGAAAGTGCCAATATAACCTTCTTCGGCAACTTCTGGCCAGAATTATGCGTAATGACTAATTTACCCCTACAAAGTTAAAATTGGGAAATGACTGTAATACCATTAACCCTTTTCTCCTTTCCTTCTCTTCGATTCCCTCCGTCGTTCTCC
>JAULKM010098274.1:0-11014 GCA_032355605.1 Rubia tinctorum
TGGCACGAGCAAAATGACCCATTCCAGGGCCAACGTGTCGTGCCAGCACGGGCTGTGCCACGCACCACCCCCGTGCCGGTTGCGGCTGCTACAGATTTTTGGCCATTTGGGACTATTTTTAGGCCAAATTCTCTACTAAAATATTTATATGTGAACCTATGTTTACTAGGGTTTAAGTTTATGTTCATTTTTTAGATCTGAAGAGTAGGCTAGAGAGAGAAAATACCCTTCCTTCTCTCTAGGTTCTTTTCTTTTCATCTTTTGATTTTGATTTTGACCAAAAGTGTTGAATGTAATGAAATACCTGGGTTCAATGTTTAGGGAGTAGGGATCTAACTTGGGGATGATATTTGTTTTCATGTGTTAATGTGCATTTTGTGAGATTTCTAGATCTACCTATTTTACGTGTTTTGTGATTATTATGTTGGCATGTTCTTAATATTCTTGTGAATTGCATGATTGTCAATATTTTTGGCACACAACTAAGTCCACTTTCACGTTGGTGCACTATTGCTACTCCCCGGTTAAGGAAACCTAGATGTTCTTGGGGTGACGATAGTTCGGAAGTGGGCTTGTGCACGAAGGTTACCGGTGTTAATCGTCATGATTAACCACGCTCTAGTTATCCTACCAAAGAGGTCTGAAGGTTGCAGATAGAGATAAATTAGGTAGCTAACTAGGATTATCTTGTTGATCCTAGAGACATCGATAAGACAACTAATTCCTTTTCCTTTGTAGGCTTAGGGGTAGTTCGTTCGTGGTGTTCCGCTCGGGACTTAGTCACACAGAGGAGAATCAAACCTGTACAATGAGCCACTGTCATTGTTGCACTCTCTTAGTTGTGGAGGCGAGGCCGATGAAAGATTTTATATGCGCACCTCTATGTGACAGATAGGGGGAAGTTTTGACCATTGTCTACACCTTGTGTCACACACACACACACACACACTAGAATAGGGTTTAGTTCTTGGATTTGATGAAATCGATGAACGAAATGACATTTACCATGTTACAAAAATATTTTTTTGATTGTTAGTTTATATTGTTAATTCTCATGATCAATTGCATGATAGGATTTATTAGTACAAATTCCACCCAATGACTGTTTTTACAACACTGTTTATTCCTAACACATGGTCAGATTAACGACCCAACCACGGTTGTGTTTAGTTAATTATTAGATTGTTAACATCTCTGTGGACGACCCTGGTACTTGACACTATCTACTATTTTTGGTAGTATAGTAGTAGGAATAGGAGCAACCTATAAATTTCATCTTTGACAGTCCCCTCTTGGCTTAGTAGATCTCCCGTGAAAAAGGTGTTTTTTATGATGCTCGGGAGGGGGTGGGTCATTCCACAATGAAATCACCACACTCTAATGTTAAATTTCCAGTATGCACATCGCTTTTAGCCCTAGAAATTTTCAAGAAGAGTCTCCCCAAAAATATTGAGGTGGTATGCTTCTCGTTTGCCATATCTAGAACATAAAAATTGTCTTGAAATGTTAGTCCATTTACTTGGACCATCATATCATCTACAATACCTCTTGGGTATATGGCGGAGCAATTGGCCAAATGGACTACCACCCCAGTGGCATGCATTTTTTACAAATTCAATGATCTATATATAGAGAGTAAGGTATAACATTAATAGATGCCCCTAAATCCACCAAAGCATCTTTAATCAAAGTCTCTTGAATTGTGGAAGGAATAACAAACATTCCAATGTCTTTACACTTGGGGAGAGGTCAACTTACATGAGAGAGGGGGTTTGATTTATCATCCCATGCCTAAAGCCATGCCTCGAATCGCATAATTTGTTCAACAACTTTTTACATTCAGGCATGCAATTGATAGTGTCAAAGAGAGAAGTGCTAACCTCACAATGATTGAGAATCATGAATGACTCTTTGTTGTGCTCCTTGCCATGCTTATTTCTAATCCCATCCAAAGGATCAAGTGGTGGAGCTTCCTCATTAATTAGCTTCCGTCTCCCAAACAATTTACTCACCTTCCCTATCAACTCGCTCACTTGCTCCCCAACTCTCACAACACTCGAGGAGAGTTGATTTTCAAAATCCCTTATGCAACCAAATAATTGATTTTGAAGTGAGTCACTAGTTTTACCGAGGTTGGGGTGTATTTCTTGACCCAACCGGGTGAGTCAAAGCATGATCGCCATGCTCGTTCCTGTTGGTCTTGCTGTACAGAAAACTTCATTCCCTTATACTCAACCAGGAGCAAGTCTCTGTAGGGTGATCAAAGTGACAAACCTTATAGAATCTCATATGTTGAACACTTTCTCCCCACATCTTCTAATAAATTTTTTTGGGTTTTTCTATAAAAACAAAGAAAACAAAAAAATTGGAATCGTAGTGTGACGCTTCTTGTTTTACACCACGAACTCAAGCGATAACGTTTCTAGAAAATAAAAGAAAAATAAAGAACAACACTAATTACTCAACTAACACGCTATGCAAGTTAACTACTATATCGTTAAACTAACATCCCTGGCTGCGGTGAAAATTTGACCTGCCTCCTCCCAGCGTCGCTAAATCAATTAATCAATGGGAGATTTTCCAACCAATTGAAAACATGGAGGAGGACTATTAGGGATCAAAGATGAAATTTATCATGTTGCTCTCGTTCCTACTACTATACTACAAAGAATGGTAGATGGTGGCAAGTACCGGGGTCGTCCACAGAGCTGTTAGAAATCTAATAATCAACTATACACAATTGTCTTCGGGTCGTCAATCCAACCACGTGTTAGGAATAATCAGTGTTGGTAAAATAAGCATTGGGAGATTTTTATAACTAAAAATACTAGCATGCAAATGGCCACGAGAATAAACTATATAAACTAGTGTCGGGGAATATTTGCGTAACATGATTGATGTCATTTTGATCATCGATTTCATCACATATATCTATAAGCATACTCTAGTTTTTATGTCACGTAGGATGCACACGTAATCTTCCATCGGCATCGTCTCCGTAATTAGGAGTGTGCAATGATGGCCCTACCTGCCGTGCAGATCCGAGTCTCCCCCGTGCAATTACATCTCAGGCACTACACCACGAATGCTTCTTCCCAGGCCTAAAAAGGAAAAGGGGATGAAGCACCTTATTGATAGCTATAGGGTTGCAAAGCTAACCCTATTTTGCTACTTTATCTCTATCTACCCACCACCCTTTGGACCAACTTGTCGGCTTACTAGTTCATGGTTGATTATAACATTAACAACGACAACCTACGTGCATACACCCACGTGGATCCGGACCCATCGTTATCCCAAACACATCTAGGTTTCCCTCCTCGGGGGGTATCAATATTACGGAAACACGAAAGTAGACTTTGGTGTGTGCTAACTAAGTGTGACAATCATGCATTTTACAAGAACATTAAGAACAAGGCAACATAATATTACAAACCACATAGAAATTGGTTAATCTAAGAAATCTCACAAAATCTCACAAAATAATTCCCAAGTTAATTACCTACTCCCTAAACATTGAACTTAAGTATTGCATTTGATTCAACATGTTTGGGCAAAATAAAAATAAAGAGAAGAAAGAAAAATAAGCTAGCGAGAAGGAATGGTATTCTATCTCTAACCTACTCTTAAAGATGAAAGTGGGCATAAAATTCAACCCTAGTAGACAAGGGTCCATAAATATAGTAGTAGGGAATTGGGCCTTGAAAAAGGCCAAAAAAATGTCTGAAAAACCTAGCAGCCTCAAACAGCACGGGTAATGGCATCTGGCACGGTCCGTGCTAATCGAGGCACATTCGTGCTTTCGCGGGATGCTGGGTGTGACATAGACCGTTGCCTCATGCCGGTGTGGCCAGCTCACCCTGGCATGAGTTGTGTGTCTCGTTCTAAAGCGGCCCGCATCACCCGACACTGAATGCCTGCTGGAACTCCATTTTTTATCTATTGAGTGGGCATCCCATGTCGTTTGGCACTGCCCGTTGGCTGGAACCTCATTTTTCTCAGTATCATGGAACGATTTGTGTTGTTCTTCACACTCCATGGGCTGGTCTTTGCATAATTGACTTGAAACAACGTGGACCATGTGAAACCAAACGGTTTGCGCCCATACTTAGCAAAATTTTTGAGTGGATCGAAGACATGGGACACGGGCAGTGGGGGTTGGCACGGTCCATCCTGGAGGCCTCTGGTATGGCCTGTGTTACTTGGAACGGTCCATGATGGGCTCTAGCATGAGTCGTGCTAGGCAGCCTTCCTGCCGGTTGGGCTGGCCTTGGCCGGTTTGGTCGGCTGACTTGTTTGCTCCACTATGAAAGAGCCTATGATCCTATTTGAGAGTTATTGTAGTCGATTTTATAGTGCTTGAGAAGAAAAATCCAATGGTGTCACCCTCAAGGGTTGATTCTTCTTGGATCGTTCCCAGATCTTCGTGCAACTCTCAGACAATAATCCCTCCGCTTCTTCCTTGGTCTTCTTGAACTTCAAATCCGCCTTTTCTAGGCTCAATTCCATCTACTACCACGCTTTGGAATCCGTGGCCTTCAATCTTCTACCATCCTTGAGAATGCTCTTCAATATCTTCTACCATCCTTGCGAATGACCTTCAAATATTTTCTACCACTCTCGCATATGGTCTTCTACAAAAAGATGATGAAAAATTATTCACGAGAAACGTACTAATCAGATCACAAAGGAAGACCTGGGTGCCCGTGAATATAAAGTGTCCATTAGCTTTAATTAAGTCTACAAAACTCGGGATTTAGTTAAGAAAACAAATAATGGCCATCTAAATCCTTTGTCGTGTAAACCTAACTAAAAATAGCAATCAACAAAACAATGATAATAAATTTTTCAAGTGTATTGTCTAACACATGCATTAAAGTGCACATCAGTAGGGACTGAAGGGAACAAATTTCGGAGAAGTATCTAGACTCGCGGTGGCTAAGCCGTAAAAAGAAGATGGGCTACTCGCATGACAGACTTGTGAAGGAGGAGTTCATTCATGAGTTTGCTTAATGGGGCCGTGGGTTGGAGCAGATGAATTAGCGAAGCGTGTGACCACTACTCGCTAGTGTTTCTGCTCTACAAGATGAGGGGGATGGTTCCCCTTCACGTATGGAACTTTGTGGAATAGTGGTGGTGCAGTGGAAGAATGAGCGACCATTCTTACTTTCGACCCTACCTCACTTAATAAGTGTAGTTATCTCCGAGGGATCTATTCGTCCCTTTGGATTTCACGATCCTTGTCGAGAAATATCGACGGAGGAACTTCCCTCCTTAGGGCCGCTATAGGCTTAGTAGCGATAGCTACTAAAGTTTTAAATAACTCTAGGTTCGCAGATACTCACTTGTAATTCTTCCTAGTGGAAACTTTGTATTTTAAACAAGGAATTTTGTTTTAATCCTTATTTTTTTGTATGAATCTAAGATTCAATCTAATAAAGTATTTAAGGAATATGTTATAATTATTTTATTTTATTTTATTTGTGGGAATGTTATTCTGGCGATGCTACTATTTTTTCATTTTTATTAAATTTGATAGGGTTGTCAGCTAATAATTTGGTTATTATTTCTAAAATGTTTCTTGATTAACAATTTTTTATAGGTTATGACTTGAAGTGGGCTTGCCAGTTAAGCAATCTTAATTAGGATCCGAAGAAGATTGTGCAAACTGCGAGCCTCTAACGTTTTGCTTCCTTATTTTTGGATGGATGTTCAATTGTTTGCGACATATCATTCGACCTGAACTTTTAGTTGTTGTTATTTAAGTACCTCACGTAACTCTTAGTTATATTACAATTATTCTTAGGCTGACAAACTTAGTCTTTAACCGATTTGGTCTCGATTCACTTCACATATTTTCTAGTTAAGCGACCTATTTGATATTGGCCTCTGTGTAATATTCTTTCCTGTCATAGACTAGTATCACATTTTTACTTTTCAAAAAGAACAAATTTTAATATGGGAACATGCCTTTATTGAGTGTGGTTCTTAGCGGGAACAATTTATAGGGTATCGATCATATGATCATAGTCTGATTATTGGCCCTTCTCTTGGATTCTTGTCCAGTATATAGTGTATTGCCAAGTAATGCTTTCTGCAATTTCTACTATTGGTCAGCCCGTGACGATGAGGTGTTCTCGATTTTTGTGGATTCGGTGAGCTCCCCTGATTCAACGAAGTTGTAGCTTCGTATTCTCATCTTTGACTAAGTCATATACACCAAACACCAAACCTTATTAAAATCGAAGAAAGTAAAACGACAGAAATAACCATATCTATATTCTACAAGAAAATTTTAAAAAATGATAAAACTCAACAGATCATTAGACAACATCAACTGGATACGCATGAATATCAAGAAAAATTATATTTACACATAAACATTAATTGAAAACGGATAAACAAAAAATATTATAGATTGTAATATAATAACTTATAAAAATTTACTGATTTTAAACCTCAAAACTGTACTTAACAATTAAAATTTGAATTTTTTTAATACATCAGCAAATTAATTGGAAACATCAAAGAAAATAGTATATACATTAACAAAACACATGTACATATAAATATTAACTAAAATGTACAAAAACATTACCTACTGAAGCATAATTTCACATTAAAAAAATAGAAAGCACGAAAATGAACTTCATTTCATCTTCAACAATAATAACAAATAAATACAATACGAGCCTTTATAAACTATATTTCGCAACATAATGACCAATAACATTTTTTTAAATTGATCGATTACATAGTATTAAATAGAGAAAAAAATGAAGAAATATTAGGATTACAAAATGAAAACATCAATAAAACAAATCTAAACTACAAGAAATTTACCACGGAAGGAGAAAATCTCACAGGACGATGGGTATTTTGGAGATAGATCAAAAATAGAGAGAAAAAGATAAGGAGACAGAAAGGAATGAGGGTGAGAGAGAGGGCGACAGAGCGGCGATTGAACAAGGAAGGAGAAGAAGTCGGAATTTTAATAACTTTCAATAACTCATGTTCATTCTCCTAGTTTTCTTCATAAAGCAACCATCCCACTAAAATTTTCATTAATTATAAAGTTCGTCTTATAGTTACACGGTTTTAAAAAAATTATAATTTAACTAAAAAAATATTTCATTACATGCACCTATGATGTCCGTCCTCCTTATTATTTATTAATAACAATTTAATTGTTACACCAAAGTATTTCTAAAGTAAAAGATTTTGTGAAATTCTTAAAAAATATAGTTTTCATAAGTTAAGGAGTAACACATGCTTTTTTAGCGACTTTAAGAGTTTATAACTGACATTTTTTTTGGTTGTCTTAGAAAATTATATCGAGGAGTACAAGTGCAATTACTGAAAAGAGTAAAATTCTTAGTGACTCTCAGTTGTTTGGAAAATGCAAATATAATCCTCAATTTTTCAGTAGTGCTTATACCCCCTTAGTTAGTTTTTAGAAGTGCACATATATCCATGGCCGGCCAAAATATGTAAACTTATACCCGACCACTCGCTTTTTTCCTTCTAATGTAATTTGGGTACAAGTGCTCGCTTATATGACTTTGGGTATTGTTAGGATAGAAGATACGTAGAATATCTCAGTATATCTTTAACAGATATTTTAGGGATAGAGTTTTACAATAACTCATTCTCTTTGTACCATGTATTCTATATATTCTATATTCCTCAATAAAATAATCATTGGGTAATTTACTCTTTCAGGTATAATTGTACTTTCATAAAACTCACCGTTATATTTGCACATATCAAATAACGAGAAATATATAAGTACTTCGCTGTATTGAAAATATATGCGTAGGCTTAGTTGTGTTTTTTCAATTAATATTGGTTGTTTCTAATATTTCATTTGCTAAAAGAAATTCACTTACACTGATCAGTTTGATAACTCAAATTATTATTTGAAATTAATTGATTTGATTAAGTGCTTATAACTTAAAGTGTGGGTATCCTGACAGGTGGCCTATCAACAAATTTATGGATAATTCACTGTATTTTTTATTAATACACTGCATTTGTTAAATTACATACTAAATATAGAAATTTAAAAATATTTTTTATATTTATATTTTTATATTTTCATATTCAAATACACATTAATACTTGTTTTAACTTTAAAATAAATTATTTATATTTTATTAAAAATAACAACATTTAAGGTAAAAAATACAATGGACTGTTCATAAACTTATGCACATGCCGCCTTTCCTGAGATTTTCTAAAATTAATTCTCTTTAATAACTTAATATTTGTTGAGACCAGTTTATATGATCTTTTTAGCACAATTGATGCATATTATTTTAGTATTTTGTAGGTTTTTAGTTAGGAAATTGAATACTTTACCAATTACGGGATTAGAATCACCTTCTATAGTTTTACATTCTAAATTCTCTATTTTGGCTAAGTATTTTATTGTTTAGATAATTTCTTCTATTCCATTCCGAGATCTAGAGTTAAAGTTTTTGGATACTTAGCGGGGATCAAATCATTGGAACAATATCATTCACAAGAATGATAGAAGAATAAAGACAACTAATTATATGATAGAAGATAGCTCGAGTATGAATGAAGAGGAGAATATATGAAGCAAAGGAAGAAAAGACATCGGTTATGGTCCGTGCAGATGTGCACAGTCCACGACCATCAGTTTGTGGCCAAGACCAGAAGACAAGTTCCGACTTGCGGACCGTGCACATCCGCAACACTTAGAGGAGTCTAGAGACCAAAGATGAAGTCCTGATTCATGAGATGTGCACGGTCACTGACGCAAGGAGATATCCGGGTCGCGGTCTACACGATCTGCGATGGCCCTGTTGATTAGGGTTTGACCGTTGCTTTAAAAATTCGCTCTCTCTTTCTACCTATAAAAGCCAAAGGAGAAAGGGTCAAATTTTTGGATAAAGAATCCTAGTTTTGACATTAGATGCCATTTATTTTCTTCTCTTTAATCATATTTAATGCATATTTTGATATGGCTTTTACTAGATTATGCTAAATTAAAGTTTGGGGCATTTTAAAGCATGTTTAGCTAATACTCCTTCTGCCTGACGAGTTTTGGTAAATTTACTTTTTTGCGATTTTCAATGATCATGTTTGACCATCAATATCTCTAACTACATATAATAATTCAACATAAAACTTTGATATTTAGAAATAGATGTTATGATTAATCTAACAATATTTCACATGATATTTTTATGGTATATATATTAATTTATATTTGAGAAAGTCTCAGAGAAGTCAGCATGTCCATAAACTTATGGACAATCTACTGTATTTTTTTACCTTAAATGTTGTATTTTTTTTATAAAATTTAAATATTTTATTTTAAAATTTAAAACTAGTAAAATTAAGTATTTGAATGTGAAAATATAAAAATATATATTATAAAAAATATTATTAAATTACTAAATTTAGTATGTAATTTAAAAAATGCAGTGTATAAGTAAAAAATACAGTGGACTGTCCATAAGCTTACAGACAGGTCACCTGTCAGGAGACATACTTATTATGTATAGGGCCAAAATTTACCAAGTTTGACTTGGAAAAAGTAAATATGCCCAAACTCGTGGGACGGAGGAAGTACATTGTGAGATTTTAGATTCCTTCGATCTATTTAATTGATTATCATGATTGCTTGTGTTTAATTCTTATGATTACCACATGATTAAGGTTAGAATTAAAATTAATTGAGATTATGACATAATTTAGGGTTAGGCTCAGGAATGAATTTGAAAAGATTTCATCTTTTTGTCGGTTTGGTCATTAGTCAATGTTAATATTGTGTTTAGAGGTGAAAATTAAGCATGAATATTGATTAGTGGGGTGAATTAGGCTTGATTACGGAATTGAACAAGTTAATGATTATCAGTGTCAGTTGTGGACAATCGAGCCCACAATTAATTTTTGACTGAATTGAATTGAGGTTATAGGTTAGTTCCCAAGGTCTACTTGAGTTTGTAGCACTAAGGTGGTAAGATACCTTAGAGATCATGAGTGAGACATTAATATTCTAGAAGGCGGAGATTTTTCTAAAATGGGTGTTACCGTTGGGTCCCAAAGTGTAATTCTCTCTTCGCAGCTAGTCTCCATGATGTTGACTAAATCCGAGGGTAAGGGCTAAAATGGTGGTACCAAGTATTAGCCATCCCTAGCTAAACCAGAGGGAGGTGAGAGATGATTAAGGGGATGGACGCTTCGTATGACAAACATACATAGTTATAAATGATTCAAATTCTCCACATTGTCTGATCAAGGAAAGATGATTGGATATACTTCTAGGATTTGAACATAAATTGTGGATAAATTAATAGCTAAACATGTGAAGTAAATGCTCCCAAGTATCCTTAATATTATGTTCATCCCTTTAGTTAATTTTCATGCTAGCTGGTAGTTTATTACTTGAATGAAGTGCTAACCCTACATAATTCACATAAGTGTAGATATATCCTTATGATAATTTAAAGTGCAAATATAATCCTAGATATTAAGGGAAAGTGCAAATATAACCCTATCTGGAAAATTTAAGCCGAAATTAGATGAAATGTCAATTTAACCCCTCTTTAAAAAACAAAATAAAGCAAATTTACCATCATACCCCTAGCCCTAACCCTAATATACCTGTCATCCAATTCTATCTATCTTCACCACACACCCTCATAGTCACTTTTCACCACCTCGCCACCCATTTGCAACTACTTCAACCACCTCGCCACTCATTTGCAACTCCGGGCTTGGGTCGACGACGAAGACGGAGATCCGGAGGGTCCCAATGTCGAGCGCCGCTATCGCGATTACCATTGGGGAAGCAGAGACGGGGACATCGAGCACCGAAGGGCCCCAATGTTGATCATCCGGTGGAAGAAGATATAGGGACATCGGCACGGTGCAAGGTAAGAGCTTTCTCTCAACGTAGGGGTGGGATTCAGAAAATATTTTGGATTATAGAATCAAGGAATTCGAAAGTGACAGTTTTTTTTATTATTTTGGATTATAT
>JAULKM010098285.1:0-11013 GCA_032355605.1 Rubia tinctorum
GTGCTTACGAGCAACCTACAAATTAATCTCACAAAAAGGAATCTAGATGCTCGTAAGGACCAAAAATCCATTAGACTTGAACTAGGTTGCAAAATGAAGGATTTAGATACGAAAATCAAAAACGGTTATCTAAACCCCTTATGATGTAAACCTACCTAAATCTAGCAATCTTCGAACAAAAACATAATAAATAGATGTTAAATGCTTCGAAAAATACATGGATTCGACGTCTCATCATACGTACTGTCGAACAGATCCATGAACCATGGTAGTCGTCTCTTATTTTTTTAGTATTTCAGTAATACCCTTTCTATAAACTTTATGAGAACTATAATTTCCACCAAAATAGAATCACATGAAATTTCATATTCTTGTTTTTTTTGTGAAAGAAAAAGGTAATAAAATTCCTTCCACCAGATTTTAAAAAGCACTAGTACTTGGTTTAGAGTAAATTGTAGATGATTGCTTATAAGTATACGAGGGTCGTTCGAGAAGAATTTTTGGAAGTCTATGTGGGAATAAGCACAGTTTTTTATTACCCTCTATAAGTATAAGTTTGACTATGGGTGACAAAGTTTGTTTTCGGGACGACCGTAATTGATTTGGGACAACCGGTGAACTTTTTAATCTTTCCACTTAGTTCCCTCCAAGAAAGTAGGAGAAGTCAAAATGCAAAATTGGAGATAAAATTTTGTTATTCGCATTTTCAGGACAATGTTGTTCCAATTAGGGCATGAGCGGGTCGTCGGAAGAGGTTGCATTGTTAAAGGTAGTACATTAGTAGGATGGGAGCAACATTACAAATATCTATCTTTGACCTCACTTAGCCACCTCTCAGTTTAGTGAATCAAAAAATACATGTGTAACAGCGAGAACTTTCAAGAATTGGAATTGACCGGGGGTTCCCTTGGGTCAAAGTGAGGACAAAGTGCTGAATGATATCACCAAATGTAGTACACGAATGGTCATCATACGACTCACTACATATCTGTATTGGTCAATAAAATTAATAAAAAATAATAATTGAATATGTGTAATAAAATTTAATGTATTTAAATCCAAAAAAATCGCTAACCTCAATCGGTGAAGGGCTCGAACAAGCATTGTTAGTTATGATTCCTGAAATCATACTGTCATGAATAATAAATATTATGATACATAGAAAATGGTTCAGTTGAAATCAATTCAATTTATCGTTTCAGTTGGCCAAGCATCGCTCATTCTTGTAGATCGAAAGTTTAATTTGGCCGACATGTGTGAGCATTATTGCTGACACGTTAGTCTAAAATAATGGCATAGGCGACATGGTGTAGAGATGCCGCTCAGTCTTTGGTATAACCAAATGGTTAACTAAGAAGGGTGCAACGTGTGGACAAAGTGCGAAATGTAATTTAAAAAAAGTTAGTTTTAATTCTTATTGCTTGTTGTAAGTAACAAGCCTATTCTTCTCTGAGATACTCCGAGGAATCAAAAGTAACTCGATTGCAAGACCGACTTGGAAGAAGATCCACTTGGCTATCATATTCGAGCACAATAGTCGAAGAAGGATCTCTCTGGTTAGAAGGCTCATTAGAAATGGTATATGGGTTATCATTTTTACGGGAAACATCACTCTTTTTCTCAGAATTCTTAGCCTTGCCCCCAGTATCCCCTAATCTTGCGAGAATATGACCTCTTGAAGATTTATGAATGGAAACAGTCTTCCTCGCCTTCGAGGTACTTATAGTGGATTCCCCCAAAGCTCTAATGAAAGGATGTATTGAAGGAAAATCTTTAAGCCACTCTGTTATCGCATCATACACCTTCTTTTCAATGATGGTTCCTTTGTTGAACACATTGTGTTTGTGAACCCAATTATTTGTTGCTTGTATTAAAAATCATGGAATGTCGTGGATAAACTTTGGTTTAAGAACTCAATGATAAAGCCCTTGAGCTCAAAGACTCTCTACATATACCTTAATGGTAGAGTTTAACTCCTTATTTTACTCTTCTAATCAAAAGTTCTTGGCAGCTAAGGATTCACACAACTTAGAATTTTCCTCAAGAGTTTCATTAGCGTACTGACTTCCGAAAAGTTATTTCATGCTGTCCCACTACCTTGCCAACCTGGGCCTTAAACTTATATGCTTCGTTTCGGCTGCGATCTAGTCAAGTTTAGTATATCGGCAGTTTTGTAGAAACTGCAAGACATCGAGAGAGGAACCCATACTGACTAATTATATTATGAATAGTGTTTTGATTACTCTTCTTGGCATGATCACAGTCATGAACCACTTCAAGGGATGTGACCCCATTATTCCTCTTTGCATCGACATTCTTTAAAAGACTTTGTATTACATGATGACTACCATTGAGTGAAGAGTATAATTCCACGTTCTTTTCATAATTTTTTAAAAAACTCTCTACATCGAGGGAGGACTGCCATTACAGTAGGAATTCAATTCCGTATTGTGATTGGTTAAGTATAATATAACCTTCATCATATCTCCCCTTACGTTATTTAATTCGACCTTTGTTTTAACGAGATTTTGACAGATAATATCTAATTCTCTTTTTAGCACATTATGCTATGAAGAACAAAAAAATTCAAAATTAAAGGAAGAATTATATTTCATTAGTAGTGGAAGTTTCAAATACAAAAGGAGAATTCTTCTTTTTCATTAACTATGAGGGGTTAGTTCTGTAGCGGCCTGATCCCTTTTGCTCCCAGCCACCTTATACCCTTCCGCCTTAATTATTTCTTTAGGGATTATAGTTTTGAGGGGAAAAGCGCAAAGACCTTATGTGGTATAAAACTTCTTTTAAGACTTTGAGAAGTCTAAAAGAACAAAGTTAAGACCCTCATCCTTGATCGCTTCTTCACATTTGTTGGTCAAGTTGTCACTGGTATCTGGCTCGAGTAAAGACTTCAAGAACTCAATTGTTTTGCCATGAATAAAAGGGATGAGTTCTTGCAGAAGCTCATCATAGATCATAGAGTTGTAGCCAAGGTCCGTCGCTATCACGGGGAGTTCGTAAAAGAGGCTATAGAGCTCTTGGGCCTTGATTAATTAATGTTTGAAGACCTGAAGAAAGGAAGCTTAAGCCTTGGGACCCCAAGTTCTTTGTACCTCCACATTTTTAAGACCGGGATCTTTTTTCTCCTTCTCCAATGTAGTAATGCTCTCCTTTGCCTCCTTTAGCTCCTTCCACAAATGGATTAGTGATGTGTCTACATTATATGGCGATTTTGGGATTTTTTTTACTCATTTTCGTAGGATTTTGTGCTTTAGATACTCCATTTTACCTTGAAATTCTATTAGGAGAGTTAAGGGCAACTTTTGCGCTCTCATTACTATTCTAAGGAATTTTGTGAGACAAGGTAATAGTTCGAAGATTTGAAGACCATGAAAACTACTTTTGAAAACAGTGAAGACCATGAATACTTGAAGACATGAAGAAGAGATAGCTACACTTAGACAATAAGAAGAAAGAGTTGAAGAGCAGCATACTCTGTCTGTCGCAAGTAGCAACGCCTGTGTCACGAGTTGCGATAGGTCACTGCCTAGATCTATTTTCTTGAATTTGTGCACTATGAATACCATCACATCCTTTCTCCTTCACACGTTCTTCTTCTTCCTGATTCCAGCTGCAAAAAAACCCTAGTTCATACCATTTTCATCTTGATTTTATGTTTGAATTTCTATTGTTGTTTAGTATTAATTCTAGTAGCTAAACTTAGTCTTGGGAGAAATTGGTTAAGGCTTCTAAGTCCATGTCTTGAGAAATATATGTGAGTTATTTAATGTTTTCCTATTGTGTATTTATAGTGCTTTGAATTTGGTTGCTGAACACATTAATGGTGTTGAAAGTTTGAGTATATGAAATTTTTGTACGATTGTTTGTTACGGTTAGGAGAAAATAGCTAATTTTACTCTCTTTTGATATGGAATCCAAGAGCATGAATTAGATCTTCTAATATGGTTGATGATTTGATAAGTGCAAGATGAATGTGATATTTTCGAATTCTTTGTCATGTTTGTTTCGTGTAGAAAATAGGAGAAGTTTACGAACGTTGAATGTTCCTGACTAATCTTGTGTAAATGCATGAATTGTTTCAATGCTTAGACACGATGTAGTGTTTTTAAGTGTTACCAAGCTAGTTGACCTTTTGTACTTAATGCCATCAATGGGATACTTTTAGGCATTGATTGACTAAAGGAGTCACTAGTGAGGTTTAGCAAGAGATGTCAAATTCACTCTTGTCAACTACTATAAAAAAAGGATAGAAGATTTATCTTAACAACAAGTAATAAAAGTATTGAATATGTTGTATGTTCAAGGATAGATAAGAGGTTTAAATGTGGAAATCAATTGCGCCCAAAGTCCCGTAACTTGTGTTTAATCTCTTCTTAGTAGTTTGTTGCATATTTAGTTTATTTACATTGCTTGCTAGTTAACTTGTCTTAAATTCATAACTTAGAAAAATCAACCAACCCCCTCTCCCTCTTTACAAGCTTTTTTTATATGTATGCATATCTATATATCTAGTTTAATATTCACCTTTGTATGTGAAAACCCTTAGGAAAATCCCTCTTCTTTGTGGATGATCCCAATTTTCCACTCTCTAGTTAATTGTATTTAATAAGCATTTAGGGCTTATAAATTGTAACTTTGAGAGGTACGGTGATGACCTTCCAAATTTTGGCGTTGCTGTCGGGGAAAGGGGGTTTATTTTTAAATGTTTGGTTACATTATGTGTGAATATGTGCTAGTTTTTAATATTTGTTAGTTTACTTGTATTTTGTTTTTTATTTTATATTAGGTTGGCTTGGGGCATATTTTTCGAGTTTTGGGTGTATGGTTCATACTCGATTCTTTTCATAAGAACCCTTACACCACAACCCCGAGTTAGAGTCAAACTTGAAAAGGGCTATGAGGATTTCTTTGAAAAGTGTGAATAACAACCCTCTTAGTGACCATTTTCTAGAAGCTTCTACCTCTATGGATCATCAAGAGGAACATGAAGAGGACATTCCGAGAAGAGGACCATAGCATCCTCACATTCAAGAAGGGAACATCCCATTGAGGCAAATGCTATTGAGGTAGGCTATGGCTCCATATCTCGAGCAACAACCAATGTCCATCACATATCCGGAGGTTGGAGCTAATGGGCATTTTGACTTAAAGTCCAGATTGATACACTTGATACAATCCTTTCTTGGCAAGCTAGGGGAAGATCCCAACAAACACCTCCTCGGCTTTCATATGGTTTGTAGTGGGATGCTTCCCGAATGGATGATTGAGGAGCTTTATATGTTGAAGGCCTTCCCATTTTCATTGCGAGACACTGCAAGGGATTGGCTCTATTATCTTCCATCCGAAAGCATATTCTCTTGGATTGAGCTGAAGAGGAAGTTTCTCTCAAAAGACTTCCCAGCTTCAAAATCTTCCATCTTGAAGAAGGATATTAGCAACATCATCCAATGGCATGAGGAGTCATTTTATGATGAATGGGAGTGATTCAAGAAATTTCTCGCTAGTTGTCCGTATCATGGCTACTTGGATGGGGATTGGTATATTATTTTTATAATGGTCTTCTTGATCAGGATCAAAAGCTATTGAGGGGAGCTTGTAATGGTTATCTTGGGAACAAGTACTCGAGGGAAGCTATGGAGCTCTAGGAGAAGCTAGCCAAAGGATCAAGAAATTTCAGCTCAAGAGCCGATTTGAGGAAGCAAAATCCCAACACAAGTGCTTCTTCCAATGCTGGGAAGCTTGAAGACCAAGTATCGACCCTCACTTCTATGGTCAAGACTTTGATGACACGATCTGGAGCCAAACCACTTGTGAATCTTGCGATATTTGCTCTTCTCCGCATCCTACGGACGCATTTCCTACTTATCAAGATAATTAAGTGGAAGAGGTGAGTGCCATGGGATATAAAAGAGTCCAAGGATACCAAAATCAATGGTACCAAGGATATCAAGGATACCAAGAAGGCGGAGGCTACTAAAATCGGCCTTACAGTGCGGCTAACCAAGTGCACCCAAATCATCAATATGGAAATCCACAAGGGGATCAAAATGTTCAACCTTATCGCCCTTCTCAACAACAATATCGGATTCTACAACCTCAATACCAAAGGCTTGGTGATAAGTACCAAAATCAAGGTGAAAGTTCGGTTATGTCAAAAGAGGAAATTATAGAAGTCATTGGGAAATTGACCATGAAGTACATAAATGGCCAAGAAACACCAAGAGTAGACCGACTCTAGCATAAAAAACCTAGAGTCTTAAGTGAGCCAAATTGCTTAAATCTTGAATTGAATAGAGGAAAGAGATTCGAGGAAACTTCCCTCTCAACTGGAGCTTAAACCTCGTCGAAATATGAGTTCCATCTCATTGAGGAATGGAAAGGAAGTGAGAATACCCCAAGGAAAGGTTGATCTAGAGTAGGTGTTTGAAAAGGAATGATATGTTGAGAAGAAGGCCGAGGAGTTGGCTAATGATAAGATGAATGAGGGGGAATAATTCGAGGTGGAGACCTTCATGCCTAGGCCGGGATCAAATCTCGAAACCTCATCTCCTCCTAGCAAGAAATCCAAAGTTGCAGAGATCCCTATATATGATCCAGAACCATCATTTTTTAGGCTTTGAAGGATAGAAGGACTGAAGAGGAAAACAAAGACATCTACGAAGTCTTCCGTAGATGTGAGGTAAACATTCCACTCCTGAATGCTATAAATCAAATTCCTAAGTATGCTAAATTTCTCAAAGGATAGAACCTTATTTTTCAGAACTCCCTCTCTTCTCTACCGTGATACACCTTCATTCTCAACTGTTCTTCCACTATTTCCAGTCAAAATCACCCATTTAACCGGCCAAAATCATTCTCATCTCAACCCCCAATCTATTCCCAATCAATGACACCACAAATCGAGCTGATTTATACCTAGAACCCAAAACCCTAGGTTGGGCTTTTCAAATTGATAAGTAAATGGGGCTAGGAATATTTGTGGGCTCAGTTAAACAATCATCCCAAGCATTTATTTGGTACATTTCTTCACCCTTTAGCTCTTGAATTATATTATTTTTTGATTTTTGAAGTTGTGTGAATTTATTAAATATGGGATGTTTGGAATTGTTTGTGATAATTTGTGATGTGGACTTGGGATTGTTGACATAATGTTCATAATTGGATTTAGGGTGTGAAACTAGTAAAAATTGATTTTTCTAGTTTGGATTTTGTATTAGGGGATGAAATTGTTTTACTTTATGGCTATAATTGTGCTATGATATTTGTTCTATTGGTGGATATTTTGGTTGTGGTCTTCTAGTATGGAAATTTTGACATTTTGACATTAGCTAATGTACCTATAGTTGTGCCTTTGGCTATATGTTGATCTATATTGGTGATATATAAGTGCATAATATATATGTTGGCTATATGTTGATCTCAAATTGCTGGAGACTAAAATACATGAATGGGATTGTTGAAATAGGATATAAGTATGGCATATTGCATCTAGCATTGTAATTGGATTGAAATTTACACACATGGACATATGTGCATTCCTGCATCTTTATAGTGGCTTTTCGATGATTGTAGCATGTTGACTACATCATTTTGATTATAATTGCTAATTTCTATAATGATGTTGGGATGGTTATTTCTATGAGTTGCATATTAGTTTTGATAATATGCTCTTTTAAAATAATTTCCAAGTGATTATTTCATGAATTTTTCTCTTATGTTCCTGCGCATTTAAAATTTCTTTGTGTGTTTATACAATGTCTCTGAAGAGACCTAGACCTACCTGAGCTGCGAGCGCATCCACTCCAGCTCCTCCTATGGTAGCCGAGTAAGCACCAATACCTCCCTCGGATCACCGGTGCTTATGTTGATCTATGGGACGTGTTAGCCTTGAGGAGGATCCAGGAGACGTGTTTCGCTGATGAGAGCGCATTGGAGATTCTTCAACTGAAGGAGCCGATCCTCCTCGTTAAAGGAGGTATATGGGGTTTCTTTTCACAAGGTGCACCCACCTACCAGTGATACACCTTGGAATTTTTGTCCACCGTAAGGGTGTACACGAAGAGGGTTGGAGGGCATTGTGAGAGGTTTATTAGGTTTCATCTGAATGACCGATTATATGAGATGAACCTCTCGGAGGCTGAGCAGGCATCTGGTTGGGATAGAGCAGATATTTGTGAGAGGTTCGATCCGGAGAGACATACCCTCACCATTGAGGAGAATTTTTGTTCTGGCTCACTATCACCAGGAAGATGCAGAATGTGAGGAACAAGAAAAATGTGATCATCCATCCTGATCTTCGATAAATACATTGCCTTCTCTCCACTACTTTGTTCTGCCGCGTTGAGGCGATGAATGTGCCGAATGATGAGATTCGCTTCTTGTGGGAGTTGACTAGTGAGGGGAAAATGTATGGAGGATGGGCTGATTTATTGGTCATAAAGGTCATTGAGGGGCAAAGAAAGATAAGGGTGAGATCTCGGTGAGTGCATGATGACCTTCCTTACGGAGCTGTTGCACATCGCCACTCTTGAAGGCCTTCAGCGACTTGATAGGAGGGAGTCCTATCGCATTACATCAACCCAAATGATCAATTTCCACTTGATCAAGAACACAATGGATCCATGGGAATTTCATCGGTTGTATAGTGTTGAAGGTGTCACATTCATGAAACTTCCACAACCCTAGCGTACGAAGCTAGAGATGGACACCCTGGTGTATGATTTAGCGATCGAGCCAGGTACTGAGTACGGATAGGGTTTTCTGCTAGAACTTTATAACCTCCCAGTCCGGTCTGACGAGGGCACTTTTCCCTCTACCTTGGATCCACCACAGGATGCACCGCATAAGCCACTTCTTTTCCCAAAGAACTAGCATCCCGGTCTGATACAGGAGGATCGTAGCCCCCTCAGACAGAGTTATCAACCGCTAGTAGATTTTTATTTTAGACTGCATGACATGATATACGAGCACAACATACACATGTCACGGAACTTGTTAAACATGGATGGGGAGATTGATTACCTCGCATCCAAAGTCTGGGACGTGCAGGCACGCTCTGGTTGCACCCAAGATCCAGCCTGGAGCATCGAGGCGCAGGGAGAGACGTCATAAGAATGAGGAGTGGATGGCTCCATATCAGCAGCACTAAAGAGATGGTGGTTCATCCTCACAATAGTGATTGTGAGCGTATTTTATTTTCATACTCTGTTACTTTGATTTGTATTGTATTTTTCCCTGTTTTGTCTACATTGAGGGAAATGTAGTGTCTAAGTGTGGGGATGGGATTTATCTTCTACTGCTTCCTTTTGGAATGATTTAGATTTGGATATTTTTATAGCTTTTGAGATGTTGTGTTTTGATGTATTCAGATGTTTTTTTAGTTTTGACACACAGAAGATTTTTGGCTATTTTTCATTAAAAAAACCCAAAAAATGAAAATAATATAAATTTTAAAAATTTTAAAAGAAAACCAACTAAGTTGAAAACCCGAGAGGGCAATTTAGGCAACATTAAGGGTCCGAATAGGCCAAAACCCTGAAAGGGTGTCCAGGCAGAAATTATAAGCTAAATGTGTGGGCGAGATGTGAGAAAAAATAATGTGTGGCTAGGATGAAAATCCAAAAGGGCTCCTAGGAAAAATGAGAGAAAGATATATATATATATACACACACATATTACAATTTACTCATTTTCCACCGTTGGAGTCAGAAGGTTGCGGTTTACACATGGATAGATGTGGTAGCCAACATCATGGGCCTTTTTGGGATTGGGTAATTTATTGGGGAAAACGAAGTAAGGTATGAAATTCTTAATTCATGGTAAACTTCATTTTTGGATTGATATATTGGTACGAAGTGAAGCTTGTATTTAAAAATTTGACATGGTTTTGACTTAACTTAATACCATTGGATTTGGGAATATCAATTCGGGATTTGGAAATGTTTCTATGGGAATTAGCGAATTGATAATTGGTATATTTGGGTAGATTTAGGAATGGGGGTGTGTGTGATAAATTTCTCATTTGATTTTGGGACTTATGATATCGAGAGTTTTGTGAGGCTGTGATGGGGGGGGGGGGAATATTAGTATTAGGATGGGGGACATGTAAACTTCTTTATGTTCTTGAATCTTTTATTACCCGAGGACTAGTATGGTTCTAGAGTGGGGAGGTTTGATGTGTCCATAGTATATGGTGATTTTTAGATCCGTCGTACTCATTTTTGTATGCTTTTGTTCTTTAGATTTTCCATTTTACCTTGAAATTCTATTAGGAGAGTTAAGGGCAACTTTTGCGCTCTTATTACTTTTCTAAGGAATTTTGTGAGATAAGGTAATAATTCGAAGATTTGAAGACCATGAAGACTACTTTTGAAGACAATGAAAACCATAAAGACTTGAACACGTGAAGAAGAGAAGGCTACACTTAGATAAGAAGAAGAAAAGGTTGAAGAGCAGCATACTCTGTTTGTCGCGACTCGCGATGCCTGTGTCGCGAGTCGAGACAAGTCGCTGCCCAAATCCATTTTTTTGAATTTTTGTACCATAAATACCATCTTATCCTCTCTCCTATGAGCACCGAGGAGGACAACAAAGACATCTATGAAGTTTTTCGTACATGTGAGGTAAACATTCCACTTTTAAATGCTATAAATCAAATTCCTAGGTATGCTAAATTTCTTAAAGAATTGTGTACCATCGATAGGAACAAAAATGCAGAGAAAGAAAAAGAGTAAAAAAATGAGTATGTCTCGCTATTTTTTATGAAGAGTTACCACCTAAATGCGATGATCTGGGAATTTTTACAATTTCTTGTGAGATAGGAGGGAAAGTTGTTAACAAGGACATGCTAGACTTACGTGCTTCCATTAATGTGATTCCATTTTCTTTGTATCAAAGTCTAGATCTAGGCATTTTGCATAAAACAGGGGTTGTTATCCAACTAGTTGATCATTCTAGCACATACCCAAAAGGTATTGTGAAAGATGTGTTGGTGAA
>JAULKM010098296.1:0-11013 GCA_032355605.1 Rubia tinctorum
TGCATAATAAAACTTTAATATTGCAACAAAGAACTTTTACCTTTTATTATTATAATTAAACCCCGTCTTTCCATAAGTCTATGAAAAGACTGTCTTTCCCAATACTTTGCCCAAATTAATTGTTAATTAATGTACTAAATTATTTTTTTGTAGAAAACAAAAAATTAAAGTATTCACCTACGTACCAATAATACTACCTACCCTATGACCAAAGTAGAAAACCTAACAAATCTGATCAAACTTTTGACCAAAGGTTGCCAAAATTAAGTGGTGGCTCATTCGAAATGGGGGAGGTGAACCTGTAACAAAATACACAATCCATACGATCCAATATTAATAGCACAATTGCCTTTTACAAGTTAAAATTTTAAAACAAATGACCTTTAATAAAAAATAATATATACATAATTTTGATATTTAAAATGATTCATTTTTGATATTTCGTTATGAAGTTTCCACGAGAATATCAGAGAAAATCTATAGTATCTATAGTATATTTTAAAAGAGACCATTATTACTACATGTTATTTACACATAATTCTTGCCACATGTCATTCACACATAATTCCACATCACTTTCTAAAATTAATTGAAAATGTAATATTTTATAAAGTCAATCCCTAATTTACAATGCAAATCTCTCTCCCGTTTTCAATGTTCTTCCCATACTTCAATGTTTTTCAATTAATGAATAATTATCATACCATATTTATAAGGATACACATTCTTTTTGTATTTTCAATCTCCATTTGATAGGGAAATTCTTTCATAAATACTTTCAATGGTTTATTTAACAATTTGTAAATTTTATTTGCAATTTTTCTTAGAGTTGGTCTATTGAAAATGGTCTTTCCATAAGTTATGGAAAGACCAAAATTTAAATTACAAAATAGAAGAAATCAAGATAAAAATTTTGAATTGCATTATACGACTAATAAACTCATAACTACTTCATGTTGCATAATAAAATTTTAATATTGTAACTAAAACCTTTTACCTTTTTATAATTATAATTCAACATCATTTTTCATATGTCTATGGAAAGACGGTTTTTCCCCAAGACTTTGTCTATTTATACGAATTTATTTTATTTTGTTAACTAATATTTAGAAATGATATATTTAGTACATATCAACATGTGATTGGTAATAGTATTAAAAAATGAGCTAGTATCTTGAAAAATCGCCTTCCATAAGTTATGAAAAAATCAAAGTATTATTTGTAAATTATAATAAATCAAGATAAAAATTTTGGATTGCATTAATCGAGTCATAAACTTATAACTACTGCACGTTGTATAATTAAAATTTTAATATTGCAACAAAAAACTTTTACCTTTCTATAATTCTAATTCAATCTCGTCTTTCCATATGCCTATGTAAGGCTGTTTTTCAAAAAACTTTGTCTATTTATTTGACTTTATTTTATTTTTGTTAAATAGTATTTAGAAATGACATATTTTAGCACATATCAATATGTAATTGGTAATAGTATTAAAAAATGAGTTCGTCTCTTGAAAACCCGTCTTTCCATAAGTTATGGAAATATCAAGGTTTAAATTGCAAATTAGAAAAATCAAGATAAAATTTTAGGTTGCATTAATCAGGTCATAAACTTATAATTACTGCACGTTGTAGAGTAAAATTTTAATATTGCAACTAAGATATTTTATCCTTCTATAATTCTATTTCAACTTCATCTTTCCATATGCTTATGGAAAGACAGTTTTTCTCAAAATTTTGTCATAATTTTTTTAATGAATTAAGGTAGATTATATTTTAATTTTAATTTTAATATTAAATTATCATAAATTTTAACTTTGTTTAATCTGTATAATTAATAATTATGAAATATTGACAATTTAAAACTATCTTTGATAAAGATGATGAATTTATATTTTTTGATCAAAATTGAAAACTTATATTTATATATTTCTAATTCAATTAATTAATCATGAATTTCAAACAATATCCCAAATTAAAAAAAATCAGATCTAACATGCTACATACTTTTTTTATCATTAATTATAAATGAGTTACTCATTATATTTGACCGTGCATGGTTCAACCACTGGTAGTGCCCGGAATGTCCAACATTTTACCGAGTACATATTTGTTGACCACGGAAGTTTTTTTTTCTAGTCTTCCCTAGAATGTTTAATTAAAAAAAGAGATTCTCTAAAATATATTTTTTTGTCGAAAAATAGTACGATGCTATCAATTAATCACAATATATTTAAAAAAATTATTGGAAGAAGAAGAATAAAATGGACATCTATAACTCCATTGCACAAAATTTAATTAGTAAAAAATATCATCTAATTTAAAATTTTAATTTTTTGTAAAAAATTGTATGATAATAATATATATATATATATATTTATCATAAACCGTAAAATGACATGATATTACAATCAAATCTTCAATTTTTTGATCATTTTTCATCTATGAAATCAGTATGCATGCAATGTTGATAACAATAATGTTATTTTACTAAAGTAAAATTTATTAATACTTTTATCAACTAATTAAATTATATTAAAAAATATATTTATTTATATAATAATATTCAAACTCACATCAGGTGTTATCAATATATAATGATGGATCATGGATGGAGTTATCTGGTTTGACGTCATCTAGAGACGCATTCAACAACATATAATGACGTCATTGTGTTTGCATTTATAGTTGATTTTCATCTTCGAGAATGTAATTAATTAACTAAAATTTAATTTTCAAAAGTAACCTTTAATGCTGCTTAGGGACGAATAATCTCAGTATAATATCAAGCTAATTAGTATTAGTGTGAATTAACTGGTCATAGTGGGTCATTAATTAACTTACAATTAATTGTTTAAACGACCACAAGATCAAAAGCAATGGACCTGAACTTTGAACCCAACCACCACTGGTGAAGAATTTTTTGGCTTAGAAAAATAATTAGTGGTGACCATGTGCTTCAATTTTGAGGTTGGAATATAATTTACCTTTTTAAATCCAACTAATAAATTATTGTTAAAATTGTCATTAAGTTTGAAAAATATACGAAGAGGAAAAAGTATTAGTAAGAAATTAAATTTTTAAGTGACTCATTACTTAAAGACCTAGTCCACATTTCAACGGATCTTTTAGGGTACTCTTTTTGCCGATCATATCCACACCACTAGACATTTCAAAGATACACAATTCCTCTTTTATTGATGGCTTCCCATAATAATCCATCTATTTTTTTTCTTCCCAAAAAAACAATAAAAATCACTGCAATGACATGGGTTTGGAGATTGTCCGTCCCTTTTCATTAATTTTAAATTAGCAAAGTACCGTACGACGAGAGTGGTCATACTGATCGAGACACTAAATGTTATAAGTTTAGATATTAAGGCGCTATTATTTAAAATATAATTATTATAGAGTAAAGCGACAAAATAATTCTGACTTTAGATTGAAAGTGTCAATATAACCCTGTATAATGAGAAAGTGTCAAAACAACCTTAATTTTAAATATATGTGTCAATATAACTTTCAAAAACGTTAACTCATCGATTATTACGATAAAACATTCCGAGGTACTAAAAAATTTACAATGAAATGTAGTAATCATATCACGAGGGTGGATGATCGGACTAAGATAATTTTTGTCACCATTTGTGAAGTCCAATCCCCGCACAAACTACACTAGATTCTCTTCTTCTTATTATATTTCTTTAACTAGTTTAATTTATGCCACATATAATAAAGGCCATTTTGATTGATTAGCAATCTCTCTTCAACATCAATAGGGTGTGGCAAATGGACGGACGAGTCAAATACGAATTGGATAAAATGGGTAATTAAAAAATATGGGTATGACCCCATTTTGACCCATTTTATGATGGGTAAAAAATGGGTCGGGTCAAAACGGGTCGAGTTGAAACCCGCTCAACCCGCAGGTTGAAAGTAATTCAACTCACGGGTAAAAATGGGTAAACCCGCGGGTTTCAACCCATATATAATTCCATGTGGATTTATGTATCAACTCATATGAGTAAAACCCGTGAGTTTCAACCTATATATTGAGCCATATGTGTTTATATACTAACCCATATGGGTAAACCCACAGGTTTCAACCCATATATTGACCCATGTTGGTTTATATACCAACTCATATGGGTAAACCTGCAGGTTTTAACCCATATAGGTAAACCCGCGGTCAACCCACAAACCCAACTCACTCAACCCATATTTTTCAACTACCCATTTGACTCATTACCCATTTAACCCATTACCCATTTAACCCATACCCATATGGGTTTAAAATTAGATAACCTGCTTGACCCGCGGGTTACAGGTCTATTTTGCCACCCCCTAATCATGTGATTATTTTTATCCATCATTTTTTACACTTCCTCTTGATGCTTGATAAGATTATCTCTTAGCTCATTATGAGATGCCTTCTCGTTTTGCATTTCCTTTCGTGATGCCTTTACGTCTAAAAATAATATATAGGCCTGGCAACCCAATTATGCTCAAGTCAGTCCAAGTCATAAGGGTTGGGAGAGTGATCAGCCCAAGGCCAGATGCCTATTAGGAGGCGACAAATGGGCAATGGGCAGATGCTGATGTAATGAGACTTGTCACATCATCCACCAAGAACGTATATAACAAGGAATAGAACATACTTAGATGGTACGTTCACTCATTACAAGAACACATTACCAAAACCCTAAGAATACTCCATTATGACAAGATCTTCGGAGCAGGCTTCGTCAAACACCGACCTGTCTGACTAAGGTTTAAGCTGTTTTATAAGGCCAGAGGAATCTCAGGGTGAACGGGAGTTTTCAGCCTAAATACTTGTACGTGAATGACTCAACATTGGCACCGACTATGGGGATTGCCTGCTCTTTAGCATCAGTGCAGCTCAGACACCAGGGAGGGACTGCCATCAGTCGAGCACCTGCTCAACCAGGTGGTAATGGAGAATGTGCTGCAATTGGAGGAAGAAGTTACTCTGATACCAAAAGGAGAACGACACAGACTTCAGACAACTGATGAGTTGATAGGAAACTCTGAAATATTGCAGACCATCATTACCTCACAGAGGGAAATGATGAAGAAGCTAACGGAAATGGAAGAAAATGGAGGGGGGGGGGGCAGAGAGGTAGATGGTCCAGGAAGGAAGAAGCACATTGTGAAGTTGACAAAGTTGTTCCAAAAGTATGAGGGATAGGAGACCAGTCGTGGCGCTGTCAAGTCGAGAAAAAAGTCTGAAGCTGGATACAAACCCATACTATGACTTTTACGGTAACAACTGCCACAACCCATACCACCCCCTGAAAGGAGGGGGCGAAAGGAGCAAGCAGGAATGGTGAAAGTTAGAGAGAAAATAGAGATCTCACAGGAAGGGGGGATGGGGGTCACCGTTCACATTGAGAATACAGCTCTACATGGTGGAAGCAGATCAAACGATCTTAACCAAGATGGCCACTTTCGCGATACCTGAGGCCATTTGGTGCAAAAATTTTGCAACCACCCTCATAGAAGAAGTTAGGGTTTAGTTTAAGAACCTGGATGACGAAACCATAGACAACATCAGACAGCTGGAGAAAAATTTCTTGGCACGCTTCATGCAGAGGAGGAAATTCCAAAAGACAAGGTCGGAGTTGTTGGCTGTCAAACTGAAGTTTTTTAATTTGCTGCCAGAGTATTGGGAGAGGTTGAACGACGAAGTGAATTAGGTAGAAGCTAAAAGCAACTAGTTCCTCATGGACACATTCATAAATTGCCTCAGACACGAACTGCTATTGAAGGACAGTACCCTAAACCATCCCACGATGATTGACGTGTTGATGAAGAGGGTGGAGAATTTTAGCAGAGAAAATAATGAAGATAAGGGGAGAAAAGAGGCACAATTTGGTGCTGGTACACGGAGGAGCGAAGTTGGGGGAGATAGATGCAGGAAGGAAATGAAGTTAATTCGGCCTGACAGGCTGAACTTCGACAAGAAGTTCACCCCACTCATCAAGACACTAAAAGAGATTTTTGTGCAGGTGATTGCTAAGAATATTTTGGAGCCAGGAAGGAAGCTGAAGGCCTCCGTACACATTAGAGACAAATCACTCTTTTGTGATTTCCACGAGGATCACGGTCATGAAACAAATGACTATATACACTTGAAGAAAGCTATCGAGAACAGTGTCCAGAGTGGAGAGCTGACACACCTAGGAGATGAGGCACATGCTCAAACCAAGGCCACGTACCCAAACAAATTAAGAAGGAACAACCGCTTGGGTGGCCACCGGAGGAAGCGAGAGGATCGGAACATGAAGAGGTCCCCAGAGAAGTACCGTAACAACAAAGGAAAGAAAATAGGGAGAGTAGAAACAAGGGAAGATAACAAGAGGCAGCGAGAGAGAACATCCCCAGATGATAGCATCGGGAGGAAGGCTACCGACATCTACACCATCATCAGAGGAAGTGCATGAGAGAGAACAAAGTAGCAGAGGAAGGCTCTTTGCAAGCAAACACCTTGGGCAACACCAGCTAACAGAAGGCTGGGTGCGAATGAGCTTATATCATTTAGCTCTGAGGACCCCATTCCAGATAGACCAGAAGGAGGCGATACAGTTGTAATCACGGTAAAAGTAATGGAAAGAAGAATACACTAGCCTTACAATGATGGAGAAAGCTCAGTAAAAATCATGTATCGACATTGTTTTAAGAAGCATGATGAAAATAAGAAAAGGAAACTAAAATTGAATGACACATCAATGGTAGGCTTTGTAGACATGACAGTGTGGCTAGAGGGAAACATATATCTCCCCGTGACAGTGGGGGACAAACTGAGGAACAAGACGGTGGATATTGAGTTCATCGTGGTGAAGGCCAATCGCTCTTACAATATGATCCTGGGGAGACTAGTCTTTGCATTCTTGAGGGGAATAGTGTCCACCCAGCATTTTTTACTTAAGATCTCCACCAGGCAGGGAATAGCAACTGTAAAAGGAGACCAACAGAAAGCAAAAGAGTGTCATCGAATCGCCCTGAGTAAGCGTAAGTGAAGTACAGAAGACCAGGCACAGGGGGACAGAAAGGGAAATCCAGAGCAGTGGCAATGGTAGTAGGCGGAAATGACCCATCCAAGCTGGGCCAGGAGATACAAATAGTGCAGCTAGGAGACGGCCAAGCTGTGCAAATGGAAGCAACCTTACCATCCAAAGTAAAGGAGGACTTGATAAGAACGCTACGAGAAAATATTCAGGAATTTGCATGGAAGCCACAAATAATGACCGGTGTTCCCAAGGAGATTGGATGCCACGAGCTGAGGGTGGCACTAAGTCACCGACCTCTTAAACAGACAATGAGGATGTTGTGCAAGGAGAGAAATGAATTTGTTAACATGGAGGTAGAACAACTGGTGGAAGCTGGAATACTAAAGGAAATTCCATATCCAAGTTGGTAAGCTAACCCTTTCTTGGTGAAAAAAAACAGAAGGAAGCTGAAGGATGTGTGTAGATTACACCAACCTGAACAAGGCCTGCCCCAAAGATTGTTACCTGTTGTCGGTCATCGACAAGAAGGTAGACGCTCTTACCGACTATCCAATTAAATATTTTTTTATCCATACAAGGGATACTATCAAATCCCTATGTTAGAAAATGAAGTAGAAAAAACAACATTTATTACAAAAAATGAGCATTTAGTTATCGCATTATGACCTTTAGGCTGAAAAATGCGGGAGCCACTTACCAAAGGGTAGTGGATAAGATATCTTAGGGACAGGTGGGCAAGAACCTTGATATCTATGTCGAAGACATGGTGATAAAAATCACGGAGTATGATTGCTTCGTGGTGGATGTAGCCTAGACATTGAGGTGGTTCTAGGACACATGCATGAAACTGAATCCAGCTAAGTGCTAGTTTGGTGTTGGAGCAGGCGAGTTTCAGGGTCACATGATGTCCAATGAGGGTCAGGAAAAACAGAACCCCCCAAACTATAAAGGAAATCCAAAGTCTGAACGGAGAGCTGGCAACCATGAATCACTTTCTGTCCAGAGCATCGGAGCACACACTTCCTTTCTTCAAGACACTAAAGGGATGTGTTGACAAGAAAGGGAGCCATACAGTGGGGGGAACAGGAAGAAGAAGTGGGTTTAGTACGCCCACAGTCAGTGGAGACGTTGTACCTATATGTTACGAGTAGCGAGAAAGCTGTCAACGCCACCCTCGTCAAGGAGGACGACAAGGTATAGGGACCAGTCCATTATGTGAGCAGGGCGCTGTAAGGCCCATAAAAGGGGTATACAGGGCAGGAGAATCTTATACTAGCATTGGTGCACGCATCCAGGAGGCTACATTAGTACTTTCAGGCACATCTCTGATAGTTTTGCTGACAAATCAACCGCTAAATTTGATACTCACCTGACCTGAGGCGTTAGGAAGATTGGTGAAATAAGAAATAGATCTAGGAGAGCATACAATCGAATATATATCGCAAAATTCAGTGATAGGCTAAGTCATTTCGGACAATTTGGCAGAAATCCAGAAGGAAGAAGAGACGTTGAAAGGAGAATAGTTCGCACCAGCCAGAGCAACCTGCCTAGCTGGACCAGATGTGTGGAGTCTACATGTGGATGAAGCGTCAGGAGTAAAGGGAGCAGTAGCAAAACTGGTAGTGCATGATCCCCAAGGAGCAGAAGTCACCCATGCCCTCTATTTTCATTTCCTCAAATAATGAAGCATAGTACGAGGCGCTGATAGCAGGGATGGAAATTGCCCTCAAGATGGGAGCAAGGAAACTACAAGCATATGGAGAATTGATGTTAGTAGAAAATCTGTATAATGGATAATATACCGCGAAAGAATTTAAAGAAGCGGAGTTTAAAGAATTCGAGTCATGAGTGTTCCCCGATTTCAGAATACTAGAATTTATACACTCAGCAAGGTTGCATTATCTGCGCATGCTCACCTAACTAAGTTTATTCTTGTGGAGAAATTAGCAAAGAGATCCATGGACACGGGGGTTATAACAGTTGGCAAAGCGTAGGAGAAAACTGTATAACATCGTTGAGAGCCTTCTTAGAGGCCAGGACCCTGCCAGCTGAAGAGCAGACAACAAAAACACTTAAAAGGAATGTCCCACAGTACACGATAAAGGATGGTTTGATGTATAAGCATGGATATGTGGAACCTCCATATGTACAGAGTCGACCCCGGCTGAGGTGGTGTTGAGAGAGTCGCATAAAGGTAGCTGTGGCAGCCACCGAGGAGGTAGAACCCTGGCACTAAGATTTTTTAGAGCAGGATATTACTGGTCAACGATGAAAGCAGACGCAGACAAGATGGTTGGGAAATGTCGTAGATGCCATGAGCATTCCAGAGTCCTTGGACTTCCTGTGGAAGAAATGACTAGCATCTGGTTAGCTTGGCCCTTTTCTAAGTGAGGAATAGACATTGTGGGACCTTTCCCTAAAGTTGTGGGCAGGAAGAAGTTTCTGATAGTTGGGATGAACTACTTCACCAAATAGGTGAAAGTCGAAGCAGTAGCCACCATAACAGGAAGGAAGATCACGAACTTTGTGTGGAGGAACATCATGAGTAAATTAGGGATCCCGCAGATCATGGTCAGTGATAACAATATGCAGTTGGCTGGTGAGCTGTTTAACTCCTGGTGCAAGAAACTAAACATCAGGAAGCATTCACCTCTCTGGCTCACCCCTAGGAAAATGGTAAAACAGAAGTGACAAACAGAACCCATACTGTAGGGGTTGAAGAAAAGGTTGGGAGAAGAAATGACTGAGTGGTAATAAGAGTTGACAAGTGTGTCGTGGGTGTATCAAACCATGCCCCAGACGACAACTGGAGAGTCACCATACAGACTATGTTATGGCATATGGGTAAATATCCCACCAGAGATAGCACTACCCAACACAAGGGTTGCGCCGCCGTTAGCGCCAACTGATAATGATGAATCTATCAGGAATAACCTGGAAGAGATGGAGGAGTTCAGGCAAAAAGTGGCCCTGAAGGAAGCTTTATACAAGTCCTGGACCGAGGAACACTATAACAGCAAAGTGAGGCCCATGAGTCCAAAGTAAGGAGAGCTCGCCCTTAAAAATAATGAATCCAACAGGGTACATGGAGAGAAGAAGCTAGACACAACCCGTGAAGGGCTTTACAGGGTGACAAAAGTCCTGAGCAAGAGAGCCTAGAAACTAGAAACAATGAATTCGAAAGAAGTGCCACACACCTGGAACATGGAAAATCTACGGAAGTATTATGCATGACAATGTACATGATTCAGAGTTCATTCTAAGCTGCCAGTTAGCCTTTTATTTTCTTTGTGCGAAGAAGGTGAAATTCTCGAGGGATCAAGTCTTTTGTATACCCATAAAGAGTGTGATCCAAGGGAATTTGGCATCACACGCCTGTAATCATTATATTTTGATATGTGAAATGAAGTGCAGCTGTAAAAATTAAAATCTAACAATCAACAAAGGCTGAAAGCAGCCAAAGCACTGCAGTGGTCTACAACAAAAGGGATGTCAGCACCGATGACAAGAAACAAAAAGAATGAGGAAAAGGAACTCGTTCACAAAATTAAGAAAAAAGCATTCCCGACCTTGCGCAGTCAGAGTAATGTTACCCAGCCTTTTCAGGCTGATGAAAAGCATCCCTAGCCTTGCGCAGGCAGAGAGTTGTTAGCAAAAAAAATTCAAGTTGAGGAGATTTTTGAGGTAAAGGTCACAAACTCGAAAAGGGCAAAGACCTGAATCAATAAGGAAAATCACCTTAGTTGAAAAAGACGAAAAAAACAAAAAGCAAAGCAAAGGAAAGAAAAGGACATGCAAACTTTAAAATAAGAGGGGGAAGAGGCACCCAAACTATCCATGGCTAGCTTGTCAAAGGTTTAACAAAACAATGGGAAAAGAACACCCCTGACAACAATTGTATGCCCCTTAGGCCATGGGCAGTGGTAGAGACCGCTAGCGGTCTCTTACCAATTAAATATATTATTTTTCTCAATCTCTCT
>JAULKM010098307.1:0-11012 GCA_032355605.1 Rubia tinctorum
TTAATGGATTCAACAACCAAATTCAAAGCACAATAAATACACAATAGAGAAAGCATTAAATAGATAGAAATGATTCTCTAGACCTTGGTAAGGAAGCTTCAATCAATTTCTCCCAAGGATATTACTAGCATAGATAATTAAAACACAACTAATCTACAAAAACTAAGATAAGAAGAATAAGAAAACTAGGGTTTTATGGCTAAGAAATCGGGAGAGAAGGCTCTGCAAAAGGGAGAAGATAATAGAGTATTTATGCTACAAAAAGTCCAAAAAGCAAATCTGGGCTGAGGACCGTTGCGACTCACGACGGGCAGAGTAACGTTGCGACTCGTGACTGTCAGAGTACTCTGCCCTCAAATGTTGTCTTCTTTCTTGGTCTAGTTGTAGTTGTATCATCTTCCCTTCTTCAAGTCTTCAAGGTCTTCACTGTCTTCATGGTCTTCGAATCTTCAAAGATAGTCTTTGAAGTCTTCAAAGTCTTCCAATATTTGCATTGTCACACAAAATCCCCTAGAAGAGTAATAAAAGCGTAAAGTCACTCTTAACTCATCTTAAAGAATTTCAAGGAAAATGTCACATCTAGAGTACAAAAAGATACAAAGGTGAATCCAAAAAGTCCCCAAAATAACCGTATAAAATGGACACATCAAATCTGCCCACACTTGAACCTTACTCGTTCTCGAGTAAGAAAAGATTCAAGAACAAAAACAATTTCACATGTCCACATCCTAATACTAATATTCCACCAAATCCAAACCTCACAAAAACTCTCAATATCATAAGTCCCAAAATCAAAGATCAAATGAGAATTTTTCTTCACACGACCCAAATTCCTAAATCTAACCAAACCTACCACCTATCAATTCATTCATACCAATAAAAACATTTCAAAGTCCTGAATTGATTTTTCCACTATCCAATGGCATAAAATGAAGTTTAAACCATATGAGAAGTTCAAGCATATACTTAACTTCACACCAATATATCAACCAAAATGAAGTACACAAAGAATCGAGAATTTCTAACCTCAGTTTACCCCCGCTAAGTTTTCCAATCCAAAGAAGTATTATGATGTTAGGCTACCTGATCCATCCATATATGAACCGCGACCTTATGACTCCATCGCCGGAAAATGAGTAGATTTTTAACAAAATTTTCTTTTTCTCATTTTGCCTAGGAGCCCTATCTGGTTTTCATCCCAGCCACACATTATATTTCTTAGGCTCACATCTCACCCACATTTAGCCTCTCATTTTTACCTAGGCCGTCCTTTCAAAATATTGCCCTATTCGGGCCCCGAATGTTGCCTAAATTACCCTCTCAGGTTTTCAACTTAGCGGGTTTTTTAAAACTTGTTTTTTTCCATTTTCTATGTTTTTTTCCATTTTCCCTTGTTTTTCCAATTAAAAATAGAGAAAACCTTTCAATATCAAGCATACATGCATGTAAATCCTTTAACCCCTCCCCACACTTAAAACTTTATATTACCCTCAATGTAAACATATAAGGCAAGAATGATAAAACTCAAGGTAAGAGGTAAAGTGACTCCCATTTCTCCACATAGTTGCTGGTTGTACGGCGCAATCCCATTTATTCTTCTGAATTTGGTTCCGAAATTGGTACCGGAACCGGATGGGGGTTAGAGGTGCTGCAGATGAACTCACCCCTTGAGCAACATTTTATCTCCTTGGCACCATCTGATCTAGAACTAACATCACAGAGAACAATATCAAACTCACAAGTACAAAGGGAATTCTAAATGTTAGGTTTAACATTGAAAGCTAATAACCATAAAATTCCCAAAGAACAACCGTTCCTTCATGCATTCGCCACTATGAAATTATCTAATAAAAATATCTAACATATATCGACAAATATCCAAGCATCATTATAGAATTAAGCAATCATAGTCACAATGATGTAATCGACACACTACAATCAACAAAGGTATTATAAAGATGCAAGAATGTTCATATGTCTATGTATGCAAGATGATGGAGAAATTACTTGAAGTGTGGTGGTTCATAGGAGTAGTTGGTTGAGAAGAAGAGGAAAAAAATGTTCAATATTCTGGGGCAGCTATTGCGATCGCGACAACACAGTTGCGACTCGCGACGGGCCTTTCCCGGTCGCGAGAAAATGGAATTGGAAGTTGCAGATTCTCAGTATCCCTTCGAATTCCATCGCGATTACGACTTGGTTATCACGACTCGTGACGATATGTTGCGACTCGCGATCCCACATTCTTGATCGCAAATTTTTGGTCCTGGAAGTTGCAAATTTGAGAATCTTGAACAGATTTCCATCGCGATCGCTACAAGGTTTTCGCGACTCGAGATTCACTGGAACTGGGAGATGAAAATTTCCCATGTTCATCGCGAGTCGCAACTCGCGTCAGACAGAGTTTCCCAGTTTTTAAGTGAATTTTCTTACCAACTTTCCCAGCTTTCTTATCTTTTTCATGGCTATCATTCCTTCATCTTCTCCAATGCAATGCACTTCAGTTTGCTACAAAATCATGGAAACACACCATGAAAAATCAAGACAAAATAATTACAAAAATAAATTACAAAAACCAAAATAAAAGCTTAATTTATTTGCATCGTCCGCACGACTTAGTTCATTATGTTTAAAGTCGTCGGAATGAACCTAATGTTATCCATATGGTAATGGTTTGAACCCTCTTCACCATGAGCATCCAAAATTTGAGAGGTGGGGTTACAAAACTTTCAAGAGGAAAGTCTTGTGGAGGTGGAGTTGATTTTTAAGGAGTTAGGTGGTTAGGAGGCTTAGCATAGTCATTTTGCTCCTCTCTTATCTCCTTCAAAACTTCCGAAAATGGTGGAGTTGATTCACTAGGTGGGGGTAGGGGTGATGATGGCAATGGATGTAGCACAATCACCTCTTTCTCAACTTCTTTGCATTCAACCACCGATTCCTCATCCCCTTCGAACTCGAACTCATTCGTCAAGGTGACCTCACTCACCATATCTTCAAGTTCAACTTGGGATGATGTATCTTCAGAATAATGAGCTTCCATACAGATCACCACTTCCATCATGTTACTCACATGCCTCTCCAAAGCCTCCAGTCTTGAGGAAGTTTGAATTTTTGCTTCCTCATTAATCATGGCTAACCTGGTCAAGTTTTCTAATGTATCCATGATTTCTGCATTTGTCAAACTAGGACCTTCTTCTTGGGCTTGGCTTTGGGGTATGGTGTAAGGTGGTGGGGAATAACTATACTGCTCATAGGGTTGGTTTTCTGGCTCATTTTCATAACACAAATCCGGATTACCACTCCACTCCGATTGTCAGAATCCTGGTACGGATACCATTCTTGAGCTTCTTGCCCTTGAAAACTATCGACTCCATTCTCTTGATAGCACTCTTCACAATACCCTTGGTTTTGAAAACCAACGGTTCTTTCCTCCTCATAGTGCCTATCCCTCAACATATAGCAAGATTCGGTAGGATGATTAGAATGACAAATCCCACAAAACATTGCTCGTTGAGCCTCTCTTCTTATCATGAGTTCCCTCAAAGTGAGATGTTCCATATTTTTCTATTTGTTTGTTCAAAAAGGTTGGAATGATATTGCAAGGATTCTCGAAAAGAATTCACCAAGAATCTTGAGCAATACTTACTCCAAACAAAAACAGCCAAAAAGAAAAGTCAAATAAAAACAACTAGCACATACACACATAATATGCCCAAACACTTAAAAATGAACAATTCTTCCCCGGCAGCGGCGCCAAAATTTGGGAGGTCATCGTCGTACCTCTCAAAAATACTATTTTAAGCCTTAAAATGCTTACTAAATACAATTAAGTAGATAGTGGCAAGTTGGGGTCGTCCACAGAGAAGAGGGATATTTCTAAGGGTTTACACATATAAGAGTGCATATAAGCCTAGATATAGATATATACATACATATAAAAGCATGTAATAAGGGGGTTTTTTGGGTTGGTTTCCTAAGTTATGAGAGTAAAGACAACACAACTTGCAAGGTTAAGTAATTATGCTAATCACACAACAAGCTAATAAAAAGGATAAAAACTACAAATGACAAAGCCTTGGGGCAATGAATATCCGCTTCCGAACCTCATATCTATCATTGAATCCACGACCTATTCACTAATTTAACTACTTGTTGTGAAGATAAATCTTCCACCCTTCTTTGATAGTAGTTTACAAGAGTGAATTCAAAATCTCTAGTTAAACCACACTAATGAACCCTCTAGTCGTTCAATGCCTAAAAGTATCCCATTAGTGGCATTAAGCACTAAGAATCAACAAGTTTGGTAACACTTATAAACACTACACCGTGTCTAAGCATTAAACCAATTCATACATTTACACAAGATTAGCCAAGAACGTTCAACGTTCATAAACTTATCCTATTTTCTATACAAAACAAACATGATAAAGTGTTCGATATTATCACATTCATCAAGAAATTATCAAATCATAAACCATATTAGAAGCTCTAATTCATGTTCTTGGATTTCATATCAAAAGAAAGGAGAATTAGCTAGTTTCTCCAAACCCTAACACATAATCATACAAGCAATTCATAGATTCAAACTTCTGACACCATTAATGAATTCAACAACCAAATGCAAGCACAATAAATACACAATAGAGAAAGCATTAAATAGATAGAAATGATTCTCTAGACCGTGATAAAGAAAACTTCAATCCATTGCTCCCATGGAGATTACTAGCCTAGATAATAAAAACACATAACTAATCTACAAACTAAGAAAAGAAAAAGAAGAAAACTAGGATTTTCTAGATACAAATCGGAGAAGAAGGGTTCTGGAAAAAAGGGAAAGATAAGAGAGTATTTATCGTACAAAAATTAATCTGGGCCGCGGACCGTCGCGACTCGCAACTCGCGACACATTCTTCGCGACACACGATGGTCAGAGTACTCTGCCCTCAAATGTTGTCTTCTTTCTTGGTCTAATTGTATTTGTCTCCTCTTCCCTTCTTCGAGTCTTCAAGGTCTTCACTGTCTTCAAAATGTAGTTTACATGGTCTTCAAATCTTCAAAGATAGTCTTTGAAGTCTTCAAAGTATTCCAATATTTGCCCTGTCACAAAAAATCTCCTTGAAGAGTAATAAAAGCGTAAAGTCGCTCTTAACTCATCTTAAAGAATTTCAAGGTAAAATGCCACATCTTGTGTACAAAAGTATACAAAAGTAAATCCAAAAAGTGCCAAAAATAACTGTATAAAATGGACACACCAAATATATAAAGAGGGGAAACAATCGGATTTCACCCCTAAGTCTCGCAAGTAATTAACCACAAACATAAAACTAGTTTTACACCTCATTCAATTCATGCATTGCCTACACAATAGATGTAAATAACTCAATTGAAAATCACCATCCAAATAAAAATAGTGAATGTCTCACAATATCAAGTTAGAAGTGCTAATTATTATTCCCATTCATAGAATAGGCTACCATAACAAAACCCATAATCATAAACACATTTATAGCAACAAACATAGAATAAATAAGGAACTGGGTTTTCTAGAGAGAAAAATTGAGCATAGCCATAGGAAAGAGGATAAGAAGATTATTTACATCTAAAGAAGCTAAGCGGAAAGTCAGCTGTCCTGGACAGTCTTCATGGTTTGCAAAATGACCCTCTTCACAGATCGTGGTAATTCCCGCAGTTCGCAAAGCCTACACTTCACACCATCTGCTCCCAATCCCAAGGCATCCTTCACGGACTGCGACATACTTCACGGTTCATGAAGCCTTTAATCCTAACTTCTGATTCTAGACCAGACTTCGGGAACCGCAACATACTTTACATTCCGTGAAATAATCTTCTGAACCGGCTTCTACCCTTTTTTAAAAAACGGCCTTCCCTTCTAGTGATCTAGCCTTCATTGCAATGTCTGAAATCTTCTAATTACCGACACGATCATAGAAGGTCCTTAAAAGGTATCCTAAAAAACTTCATAAATTTGAAAGTTAGGATATAAAAATATGCAAAATCATCCTACACCTCTAATTGAAAAAATATAAGCTTACAATTATGATTTGAATACATTAAATGTAGAATTTCAAATGTTCAAAAAATAGAGTATAAATGGGCATATCAAACCGATACGGAGCATTTGTTAGAGGTGAAAAATGAGTAAAATCTTCAAATATAGATAAGATCTCTATTATGCAGAACTAGCTGGACTTGCTCTAAATTCCTAGTTGATAGATTGATACCTGTAATGAACTAAATAATTTCAGAAGAGCAGTAAGCTTTTCTAGTCAAATAGAGACATTGCAGATAATATTTTACTAATGAAGGAAGAAAATAGATTATTGTATAGGAAATAGGAGAGTCTAAATCTAATTTTAAAGTTACACATGATGAAGACAATTTGACTGAATGTCTTGAATCTTTTAAAGAATTTCGCTGTTAAAATTAGGGTTTCGTGGTCATTTTGTTAAATGAATCATGAATACCTTGAGTATTTCCTGATTTTGTATACTCACTAATAGAGTCCCCTTTGGGACTTTATAAACCTTCAAAAGATTTGAAACGTGGAGATTCACTTTCTCCTTTCCTCTTCAACATTTTGACTAAACTATCAAACAAAAGCCTAAAATTTCAATATGAAAATGGAAATAATTCTAAGTTTAGAAATCGATAAGAAGCTAATGCTTTAACCCAAATTTCTTCAAGAGGAGCTCAAGATCAACGAGATTTTTTTAAAAAACTTCATAGATTAACGTGCCCATTTCGATAGTGTGATTGCAGACCAAGATTTTACGATTAAAGTCCAGTGTCTCAGCTTTCGTGCTCAAGGACTTTATTATAGGATGGAGAATTTGAACCTCGTTGTTGATCTTTCAAACTTCCTTAAGCAGATCATGAGGAGGATGCAGCGTACACAACAAGATACAAAACCACCATTTGACAAGACTACTTCCAAATGAAGAGATGGATGAAAAAGCTGGAAGGCCCTAAGAAGAAGGATGAGGATGATAGGAACTCCTCAAAGAAAGCTTCTAAGGATTTCAATAGTAACCGGGGGGAAGGATGGTTCTGGTAAGGGTCTAGGTTCCTCCTCCTCCCGATGGTTTAGTCTATAGACTATGCTATCTAAATTCTTTCCCCATTTATGGGATGTAACAATGTTTTTCTAGATGTTCATAGAAATTGTTACAAATTTTCCCTTTTTTTGTTTAGCTTCAATGTATTTTTTCTAGCAAAATTCATCCCTCTAGCTACATGTTCGAAACTTTACTTATTTGTCCCAATGCTCAAGCTTCGCACAAGGAGTAATCAGGGGTTAGTGCTTCACCCAAGAACAAATTGGACTTTCTGAACCCTTCGATCATGGTAGTGCTTCACCCTATCTTTCAACTTAGTATCGTGAAGGGACACTTTCTCTCATTTTTCATCTATAAGGTCTAGATCCATTGATATATTGACTCTACTGGTCCTTGCATGGAGACTTCATGGTCCTTAGATTGAGCATACCGATCTCAGCCAACATTACTGCCTCGCAGCCATAGGCTAGGTTGTAGGGGTTTTCTCCCATAGAGGATTATTTAGCTATCTTTTAGAGCCAAAGAATGCTAGGGTGTTCATTTATCCAGTTACCCTTGACTCCCTTGTAACTTCGACCTCACCATTAGCTCGAGGATGATAACTGATGTCAATTTTTTTTTCTGGATATGGTAATTTTTGAACCAACTTTTGAAATGATCAAGAGAAAATTTTCTTCCATTCTTGGTGATAATGGTCTTAGGCACGTTGTACCTGCAGATGATGTTCAAAAGCAGAATTAGATAACACTCTCGTCTTTCATATTTGTCGATGCTTCGGTCTCGACCCAATTTTTAAAGCTATCAATGGCATCGATGAGGTATCTGAAATTTTTGGTAGCATTGGAAAAATGTCTGACCAAGTTGATTCCCAACTTATCGAACGACTATGAGCTATGGATGTTCATCATCTCTTCATGCAGAACGCGGGTAATTTGTGCATGTCTTTGGCACTGATGTCATGTTTGAGTGTGTTGGTTGGAATTTTTGAACATCGTGAGCCAATAGTACCTACCTCAGATGAGCCTTTTGGTGACTGATCGAGCCCCCTGGTGATTTCCTCATAACTCTTCATGTACTTTTCTGACGAGGCAGTTGGCTTCGTAGAGGGTAACGTATCATAGGAGTGGCTGGAGATACCCTCTTCAATACAAAACATCATTATAAATAACATATCTTGGGGATTTGAGCATGATTTTTCTTGCTTCGATCTTGTGTTTTGACAATGTTTCATTTCTAAGGTAGCTTATGATGATAGGCATCTATGATTCTTCATCCTCGATTTCTATGACCACTTTCTCTTCAAAGCTTCACTTTTTAAGTGTCTCCATTAGTAGTTGTTACTTGGATTGGATATTGAGGTCAGATGAAGCAAGCTTTCTCAGAGCATCTGCCTTGTGATTTAGCTCTCTTGGCACTTATTTAGGGTATAGCTTCAAAACCCATTTAACATTGGCCTAACCACCTCGAGGTACCTTTGCAGATTCTATTCCTTGGCCTTGTACTTCCCCTTAACTTGATGAACCAATATACTTTATATTTCCAAGTCTTGTGCTTCGAGTTTCTTAGCCAATAAAAGGCAAGTGATGAGAGCTTCGTACTCCGCTTCATTATTAGTGATTCTCAAATAAAAATGCAAGGCATAAGGATAGTTTTCCTTTAGGAAGTATGAGTAAGACTCTAGCTCTACTCCCACTAGAATATGAGAATCCATTGACGTACAATTTCCACGTGCCAATAAAAATCGATGGTGCATCGCCTAGAAAGATTAGTTCTGAATTTTTGATGATGAAACCCTTGATAGCCATTTTTGGCTTGAACTGGATGCCATGCTCCCTAAGCTTGATAGCCCATTTCATCATTCATCCAGAAGACTTGGACTTCAGCAATACCAACCTAACCAGATGATTGGTGATTAACACAATTATGTGAGCTTGGATATATGGGCCAAGTTGTCCAGCGACATGAACCAGGATCAAGATCAACCTTTCTAAGGTGGTGTATCGAGTTTATGAACCTTGCAAAGCTCTGCTAATGAAGTAGATAAGATTCTGCTGATGATACTTCTCCTTGACCAAATCGGCACTGATCACCAAAGGGGATGATGATATATAGAGATATATTATTTCTCCTATATTAGGCTTCATCAAGGTAGGAAATGTTTGTAGGTGCTCCTTTAGCTCAACATGATTTTTCACAGTCCTCCAACATTCGAACTTCTTGGCCTTTATCAAATTGTTGAAGAAGGGCAAGTGTTTCTCAGCACCCTTTGAGAGAAAGTGACTCAACACTGCCAACGATCATGTCAAGCAATCTTTGATGGTTTGGGGGAATTTCATGTTAGTCAAGGATTTTATCTTCTTTTTCTTGACATCAATCCCTCGATCAGAAACCATAAGGCCCCAAAACTTTCCAGCCCCTACTCCGATCATGAATTTGGTAAGGTCGGCATTGTGAAGTTTCTCGAATGTTTCCTTTAAATTGATAAAATATTCCTCACAAGTTCCAGTTTTGACAACAATATCATTGATGTAAATTTCCATATTCCTCCCAATTTGGTTTCAAAATAATTTTTTTGCTAGTCTCTGGTAGGTTGCGCCAACTTTTTTAGGCCAAAGGGCATCTTCTTATAGCAGAAGGTTCTAGCATCAGTGATGAACAATGTTTTATCCTTATCCTCGTCAACAATTAAAATTTGATGCTGCCCTTATATACATCTAAGACGGATAAGACTTGGTTGACTTGGTATCCAGCGATTGCCTTGACCAACTTGCCTATTAGTGGCAATGGGTAGCTATCCTTTGGACAACACTTAGTAAGGTCAGTGAAGTCGATGCACATGCGCCATCCTCAGTAATTTTTTTCCACCATAATGAGGTTCACTATCTATTAGGGATACATTATTTCTTTAATTAAATTAGCTTTCAGTAACTTTTGGACTTCTTCCTTGATTGTTTCTGCTCTTTCCGGGGAAATATTCCTCATTTATGTTTGATCGGTTTCAGAGAAAGGCTGATGTTCAACTTGTGGACAACTAGATGTTGGGGTACTTCTGTTAGGTCGGAGGTACTCCATGGGAAAACATTGATGTACTCATCGAGCAGGATCTCCAAGTTGTCCTTCGTATTATTTTGGATCAACTTTCCAATGGCTATAGTTCCTAAAGATCAAACAACTCTTGTTTAACATATCCATGGCCTCCCCGGAATCATATTGAAGTGAGGTTGGGCATAAATGGAAGCAAATCTCCATTAAATATTGACTTCCTTGTCTCCTTCAGCCAACACTGCAAATGTGATTATTCCAAGAGGAATGACCATCAACTACCACAGAACCCCCCCTAATTTAGCACCATTTTTTCGAAACTTCTAGCACCGGTTTTTGGTCTCTAAAAAACCGGTGCCTAAGTAGCCGGTGAAACGATTTCACCAGTTTTTTAGAAATTGGTGCTAGGTTTAGCACCAGGTTTTTGCGCTAGCACCGGTTTTATAAAACTTGTGCTAGATTTGGCACCGGTTTTTTGGTCTAGCACCGGTTTGATAAAACCGATGCTATATTTAGCACCGATTTTTTGGTTAGCACCAATTTTTTAACCGGTGCCAAAAATATTCAAGGATTAAAAAATGCCCTTCCTCTGGACGCAACTGCGAGGAAGGGTAAAAATTGGGCGCTTGCCACAGCTGCTCTATTACTTTCATTTGGCAAAAAACAGATTTGAAATTGGGCGTTGACCGCAGCTGCTCATATACTTTGATTTGGGATAAAAAGTAGTAGAATAGGGTTCTGACTACTTCACAACAAACAGTAAAACAATCTAGAAACATATATGTATATGGCCACATCTAGCAACATCCAAAAAAAATCCACAAAATGTATGATACAAAATTACTAATCTATGTGACTAACATAACTATCAAATAAGCAGATGACTTGGGGCGG
>JAULKM010098318.1:0-11012 GCA_032355605.1 Rubia tinctorum
TTGTCAAAGGATCCATTAAGAAGTTAAAACTTCAACCTAACTTCCATGCAGGTCCAAACATATTACCTTCGAGATATAAAATCTTATGTTTCAATATCAAACAATAGGCCTTCCACATTGAATTTTACTCTAACGTCGAATCAGAGCGAAATTGGGTATCCCATTATCAAAGATTTAAATAGGCTTTAAACTCATTCCGATGACCGACTTGTTTACCAAGTCTATAACTAGTCACTTCATCAAGTGTTCCTCCACTAAATTGCGTTGATATCTTAAAAAATCAATTGAAATCACTCCATGAGTTATTAACTCACGATTCATGTTATGACTAGCGCCCAAGTGCCTAAATTTGCATTATACACTTCACTATAAGCCTTAGCCACCTTCCGACTTAGGCCATAACAGAATTTCATATACCAAATTTCATAACCATTCTGCCTCTTTACTAGCCGTTCACATAATCATTTCGCCCTTTTTACCAGCAGTTGAGGTTTATACTATTTTTTATTTCACCCCTTCCTAAGCAAGGAATGGTTACTTTACTTAAATACTCTTATTCCCTTTCACTTTTTTCAAGCGCCAACACATTTGTATAACAAAATTCCAGAATACTGTGTTATGATTTATTTTTCAAGAGTCAACACATTCATATTAAAATAATTTAAAATACTGTGTACTGAATCATAAATAGAAAAATATAATTATAAAATTAAAATATAATATTTTCATCAATTCAATTATTTGAAAATAAAATTCTCAGGACTTGAATTACTATATTGAATATACATCCTTAACTTTTTCAGAAAATACACTGCCTTGTATTTGATAAAAAATCACATCATCATCATATGATGCATAGATGATGCATAGGCCGAGCCGCCTTGCAATTACCAAAATGACCTTTAATATTACTTTTTTCAATGTTTCTGTTTTGCATATGCAACTTATTCCCGTTATTATTACAACAAAGTTCAACAATCACATAACATTTTATAAATTTTACCAGCATTCCTAATTTATAAATTTACCTTTTACTTCTTCCACATGCCAAATTGTCGTGTCACTAGAATATAATTCTATTTGTTTCTTCCAACATTCTTGTGAACCAAGGAAAGTATTGGTAAGGTGTCTTCCTCGATTTTGACAATAATTAAATAATTATGTCATTCAAAATTTATAGCCAAAAACATAACTGAACTAGTAAATTTTGTAAAACTTACAGAAATTATTCTGAAAGTTGAAAAACTAACCGAGATGATTCTGAAAGTTGACAAGAGGAGTTACACATACAACACCACTGCATCCATCGTACTTAATTCAATCCATACATGTGCATCCTTTAAATGGTTATACACTGCATCGTCCAATATCCAATTCATGCATGAGTCACATGCAACACCAAACTCATCATCCAAAATGTTCAAGAATTACTCTTTAAGATTATTGGAGTAAATTATGTAATACTCATTCCAATTGGAACGCTATAATCAATCTTGGATGATTGTGGTAAAAAATTTCTTGGATATAGATGTGAGTTGTTTTACATACGCTTTCCTTAAAGAGTAATTCGACCCTATTACAGCCTTGACTTACACGAAATCCCTTCGAGGAAAAAACAATCGAGAAGCCCTCCTATTCTAGTCTTGAATCAGGAGAATATTTTTGAGAAATTGTGTTTTTGGTTGCTAAGTAAATATGAGAAAATTATATAATTTTTACTTGTCTGTGCATGCATACATATGTTTATAAAGGAGATGTCCCGAGAAGATGCTACCCTGTGGGTTATAGGCCACCACGCTTACGATGTATCATTCTGATACGATTCTAATACAACACATTTTTCCACATGAATGATTGTATTTTTCCACATCCAATGTACAATAGTTATCAGAAATGAATTCTAAAACAACACATCTTTATACATAAATAATTACATTTTCCACCTCCAATGTACTATATTTATCATAATTATAATGAACTCTGAAATGTACATCTTTCCACACCAGAATAAGACATGTTAGTCATCAAAATTCTTACCAACATAATTCAATACTTATCCTAAAAATAGTAAGCTCGTCGTAAGCTTATACAAGTGTGCCCTCCGCACCACCAAACTTGTTTTAACATCTCGAGCTCACAACTACTCGAATCCAATCATACTTAAATATCATGTGTTTCTTGAAAACACACAGTTTATGACATTTGAAAACTAGAATTCCAGATCATATGAAGTGTTTAAAATAACAGATGTGATTGAATCCATTGTCACTTAGGGGCGTGTTTCTGTTAGTATATAAGACTTAGTCAAGATAGAATATTTCGTTAGAATATTTTAGAGCAGTCTTCTCCTTGATTGTCTCCTAGAATATCTCATACAATTGTAGACTTCCTGTATTTATACTGATGTATACAAAGAGCTCCGATGAGCCTTCAAAATTTTCAATATACACTCTCTTACATGGTATTAGAGCTATAACCAAAATTAAAACTTTCTTCATCGTTCCAATGGTCTCAGAAACCTATTCCACCGTCGGTAGTAACAGTCGGCCTACTTCTCCTTTAACACCATCGCCCACCACCCTAAGCTTTCATTCAGCACAATCAGTCACCAACATTCGCAGCCAAATCTCACTCATCATTGACCTCTGGAGGGTCCTAACCATACTTGGGCCGAATTGTTTCAAATTATTGCCCGTGCACACTTGTTAGACCACATTGATGGTCCTCCTCATCCGACCAATGTTTCCGACGAAAAATACCAGTTAGATTCCATAGTTCTCAGTTTGATATACCGCATCATAAACGAGGATCTCTTTCTCACCGTAATCCAAGTCAGGTTCTCTTCCCGTGATGCTTGGCTCCGCGTCATAGGCATTTTTCTCGATAACCACACAGCCAGGGACGTCGATCTTGAGAGTCGATTTATCAACGCCCGGTTAGAGTCTTTTCCCCCGTCTCAGCTTACTGCCAACATCTGAAATCATTGGCGAACCAGCTTGGGGATGTCGAGGCACCTATTAGTGAACAACACCTGGTTCTACAGCTTATTAACGGTTTGTCCACTACGTTCGACACCGTTGGCATCATTATCAGTCAGATGTCGCCATTACCGTCCTTTTCCGTCATTCGGAGCATGCTCACACAGGAGGAGGCTCGCCGGAACCGCCACTCAGAGGGGTCTCATGCCATGGTTGCGACTGTTTCACCGCGTTAGCAACCTCCCACCGTTGAAGCTGGACATTCCCTCCACGACACCACCGAATACCGTAGGCGTGGACGACGTAACTCCGGCGGAAGTCACGACCGACCGCAGCAGTTTGGAGACCACAGTCGCCCAAGTACATGGTGATTGTCGTTTCACTCACCAAAATAATTTGCAAACTCTATAGATGAGATTAGCGCAGTAGTAAGTAGAGTCGATCCCACGAGGAATGGAGCAATAACAATAATAAAATTACCTACTAATATAAAACACTTTTGGTGTAGCCACAACACTTTAATTTTCTGATTTTTCAAACAACTAATTATCCAAACTAACAAATATCAAATATAAAATAAAAATTCAAAATAATAAACATAAGAATCTAAAAAATATATGATTAATGTAATTGGGTCGGAATAACACACATTAGTTAAATGTCGATCATAGGCGCAATGATGAATTAATCCTTACGTATCTCTCAGTTATAGGAAAGTAGCTACACTTAACCCTTCCAATTATTTCTTACTTGTCGACAATTGACCAATTATAATTAATCAATTATTTCTCTTACCAAAATGCCCCTGGAAATTATATTTCTGAACCAGATACACACATCGATAGCATTAAGAATAAAAAGAACCTGATATAGCAATTATCAAAGTAAACGCAAGTAGTAATGCACACTTAATTGTTTCCCCTTATTGTTGTTACAGTCTTAACTAGTTATTTGTATAGTTTCCACAAGAACTAGCTACTTACGAACCCTTTCCAAAGATTGCAGAATTAGATAGCAATATCCCAATAATATTCAAGTTGACCAGAATTAAACACATTAAGAATAAAATAAAACCAAGAACAATCAAGAACGCATGAGAATAAATTATAAAACAATTATACCTCACGATTTATAAATTAATACTTGTTATTTCATGCGATATATAACTTAGCTACTCATATAATTAAACTAAACAAACAAATAATAATTAAACAAAACATAATTTATCCAATAAAAGAAAAAATGCAAACCGTGACCAGAAAATTGGTCGCTGTAGATTCAAGAAATTCCTGCGCACAAAGCAATTACCGGGAAATCTTCAAGAAAGCAATTAATCCAAATCAGATGAATGCAGCCGCCGAGCCAAAAAAAACTAAACTAATATTTATGTAACCAAAAACTAACTAAACCTAAACTAATGTCCGTGTTTTTCGTTTCCGCACACCATCGCGTATACTCCATCCGTAACCATTACTTTTGATCCATCTTTTTTTTTTACGGTCTCTAATAATTATTTTTTAATGTCAATATCTCTAGCTATATATACTAATTCAACATAAAAAATTAATATTTAGAATATAGATGTTAAAATGAATCTAACAATATCTTATATGATATTTTTAACATATATATAAACTTATATTAATGGTCAAAGTTTACTAAATTTGACTTTAAAAAAGTTAAGGGACCAATAGTTGTGGGATGTGACCAATAGTTGTGGGATGTATGAAGTATATACGATACCCGAGTTACAAAAACTCAATCCAAACCAAATTCGGACTCTTTATGAATAAAATATAATCTATTCTGATTCTAATTAACTAATTCATAAAATTAAACAATTTCAATTGGAAAGAGGTAATACAATCCTTATCAATATGGAAAGTGAATATCTTTATTTTCTTCAAATCCATATTTCTTCAAAAATTTATTTTTCACCTCATAACTTCAGCAATTCTGTTTTTGCCTTCCCTTCCTTCATCCCTGGAATAATGTCTTATAAAATAAGAACATTTTCCTTTGGAGCACATCGCATCATTAAAAACTTTAACCTGAAAAATCTAGTGGGAAAAAACCACCGGTGAAGGGAAAAAGAGTACAATGTATAACTCCCTCTCAATTCTTCACAATCCATGAATTCCCGCACAAAAAATACCTAAAAGTGCAAATTATATCTTAATAAAATCATAATGTTCACACAAAATATGAACACAATATATAACACCCAGTACCGTCGGCCTCCGTCGTGGTATTCACTGGCGCCGAGCCTGTACTGGCTGAGTGGCTGGGTACCGCCGCTGTGCCCGTATCCCACCGTCGCTCCAGGATTCAGCACTGCCAAAGGTCCCCTTGCAGTTGCGCGTTATAATCCGCAGAATAGTACTCAGCCTGGTCAAGCCCTAACTGGGTCTCAACCCTAATTGGGCCAGCAGGGTTTTAGGCTGCGGCCATACTCCAACATTGGGCCACAATACCAGCCCTCGGGCCTGAACGCATTTGGGCCGCAGCAGCACTACTCAGGATCTATTTCTCCAGTTTTTAGCATTATGTCACTACAACTGCCATCCGACAATTATTATATGGATATTGGAACGTCTTCCCACTTGACTGCGGATTCAGGTATCATTCGTACCTATTTTAATTCGAGCAATTTATCTCCTATTTATGTTGGTAATGGAAATACAATTCATGTTATTGGACATGGTTTTGCAACCCTACACACATCTCCACCTTATGATCTTAAAAATGTTTTACACACTCTAGCTATTGTTAAAAACCTTGTCTATTTTCGTACATTCATTAATGATAATGACGTTTGTGGAATTTGACCCTGTTGGTTTTTCTTTTAAGGATCTAGGATCGGGGAAAATCAAAACGAGATGTAATAGCCTTAGGGATTTGTACCTGGTTACTTCCAACAACCTGTCGACCGCTGCCCTTGTCGCTGCCCAACCACCACCATAGCATGCTCGATTAGGACACCCTGGCAATTATGTTTTGGACCACCTCAAGCTTAGATTCCATTATTTTAATAAAGCCTCTTGTTTAGCTATTTGCTCGTCTTGTCAAATTGTTAAACACAGACGTCTCCCATTTTCTCATTCCCTCACTACTCTACCTTCAAATCTTTTGATATTATTCACAGTTACATTTGGACTTCTTCTATTGCTAGCACTAGTGGTTTAAAATACTATTGGTTATTTTTGGATGATTACATTAATTTCATTTGGGTTTTCCCCCTTAAACACAAATCGACACCTATCACATATTCATGCTCTTTCACACCATGATTCAAACACAATTCCAAAGTAATATAAAAACTTTTCAATGTGTTATGGGAGGCAAATTCGACAATTAGTTTTTCCACATTTTTTATGCACAAAAAGGCATACTCTTGCGATTTACTTGTCCTCAAACCTTGCCTCAAAAAGGAAAAGCTGAGAGAGCCTTACCCTCAATGACATTACCAGCACTTTACTGACCCATGTCTCCCGACCCCCTCCCCCCCCCCCCCCCGCTTTTGCCTCTAAGCCCTTTATCTGGCTACTTAACTTCACAATATCTTACCCTCCAAAGCCATCCATAGCCCCACCCCGACTTTATCTTATATCAAAAGAAACCGACATACACTCATCTTCGAACTTTCGGTTGCTTGTGTTATCCCAACACTTTCACTACTACTCCTTACAAGTTGGCTCCACGATCTGTCCCATGCCTTTACCTCAGTCCCTCTCCTGATCATATGGGTTCTCGCAGTTTGGTCCTTGTCTCACATCGAGTCCTTACTTCTAGACACGTTGTGTTTGACGAGATGCCATTCCTTTTCGCCAACCCGTCTGGGTTCGGCTCCCCATCTCACACTGATATTCCCTAGTCTGATCCCTCCGCCTCCTCCTTGATATTTTCCACAACATATTGTCGCCCCAGATTCCACCAAACTCACCCCCACCCACAAACCATACACCACCACCACCCACACTACCAATGACCTCTGTTCCACCACCACCTCCTCGTCACTCCATGACGACATACCGCCAGGCCAGCATCATTAAACCTAATCCCCGCTATAACCTTTTGGAATCATCATCTTCCATCTGACCTCTTCCTGCCTCCTCACTTCGTGCCCTGCAGGACCCCTATTGGAAAACCGCCATGAATGATGAGTTTAGTGCTCTAATTAAAAATGGTACGACTTGGTTCAAATTCTGCTTGGTGCTAATATTATTCGTTGCATGTGGCTCTTTAAGCACAAGTACAGGTCTAATGGCACACTGGAGAGATATAAGTCTTGTTTGGTGGTTAACAACAAGTCTCAACAGGTAGCAGTTGATTGTGATAAAACATTTAGCCCGATGGTGAAACCGGTGACCAACTGCCTTATTCTCACTATTACTATATCTCACTTATAACCTATTCACCAGTTCGACGAGAAGAATCCTTTCTTGCATGGTGATTTGCATGAAACTGTGTATATGCATCAACCACCTGGATTCTCGGACCATTTTCGTCCATGCCATGTCCGTCTTCTGCGCAAGTCCCTATAGGTTTAAAGCAAGCACCTCAAGCGTCATACCAACACTTTGCTACCTACTTTTCCAGGATTGGGTTTCGTGGCAGTAAGAGCGATCATTCGTTGTTCATCTACGCATCACAGAGGGAGACAACATATTTACTCTTATATGTCGATGACATCATAGTCATGGCCTCTTTTGGTGCTCTCCTTCACCGTTTCACTACCATACTTAGACATGAATTCTCTATGAAAGATCTCGGCCCCTTGAGCTATTTCCTTGGTATATTTGCCACAATAACTAAGTTCGGGTTATTTTTATCCCAACTGAAGTATGCCAAAGATATCATTGATCATGCCAAGATGTCATTATGCAAACCTGCTACTACGCCCGTCGACACCAAATCCAAATTGACTGTCGGGGATGGTCTTCCTTTGGTTGATCCTTCAGTTTACCGTAGTCTTACAAGGGCCATTCAATAACTCACATTCACGAGGCTGGACATTGCATACGATGTACAAAAAAATTGTCTTTTCATGCATGACCCGAGGGAACCAATCTTCCAGGCTCTCAAACGAATTATCCGGTAAATCAAAGGAACCATTGATCTTGGTCTTCAGTTTCAAGCGTCCTCCATCTCAGCTCTCACAGCATACTCTGATGCGGATTAGGATAGCTGCCCAGATACTCGTCGCACTACCTTATGATATTGTGTGTATTTCGACGACAATCTCATCTCCCGGTCTTCTAAGCGCCAACCCACTATCTCAAAATCTAGTGCCAAGGTAGAATATAGAGGTGTTGTTAATGTTGTTGCCAAGACCTGTTGGTTGGCTAACTTACTTTGTGAATTGCGTATTCCTTTTCGACGAGCTGCTCTTGTCTACTGTGGCAACGTCTCCACTGTGTATCTATCATCCAATCCGGTACATCACCAACGTACCAAGCACGTAGAGATTGACCTACACTTTGTTCTTGAGAAGGTAGCTCTCGGCCAAGTTTGTGTTCTTCATGTTCCATCGGCTCACCAATATGCCGACATCTTCACAAAGAGACTTCCATCTCCTCTATTTCTGGATTTTCAGTCTAGTCTTTGCATCCGCACAACTCCTGTTTCAACTACGAGGGTGTGTTAGTATATAAGACTTAGTCAAGATAGAATATTTCGTTAGAATATTTTATAGCAATCTTCTCCTTGATTGTCTCCTAGAATATCTCATACGGCTGTAGACTTCTTGTATTTATACTGATGTACACAGAGAGCTCTGATGAGACTTCAGGCTTTTCAATATACAGTCTCTTACCGTTTCACTCTCCCGTTCCTAAATGTCATCTTGCAGAGTTGAATAATGTACTCCATTCGCTCCATATCTATTTGCACTGCAATCATTATCACGCTGTTCAAAAAACATGTTTGACCGTTAATATGTTTAGCTACGCATAATAACGGTAAATACAAATTGATATTTGTAAACTACTTGTTACGAAGAATTGTACAGTATCACACACGATAATATTACTGTTCATATATTTATTTAAATATGTGGTCAAACTTTGATATCGAATAGTGTAAAAAAGTAGAAGTGGAAATAGAGTTTGGACATACATTTGATTTATTTAAATATCAAGTTGGAGTTCATTATTTTTACGTCTGACACAATAGTACTCTTCACCTGCTCAGTTGGCTATTCGTGGATAGATCATTTCTCAGTTGGCTGTCGTTTCTGTTCAATCTTCTTCTTCCATTTGCCTTTGAAAAGGGTTCATCTGTGTTTTCTACGGTTCATCAGTTGCTTTTGAAGTTAATTCCCTTAAAATCATTTCACAAGCAGGGATATGGCCTTCTCCTCAGACGTCATTACCTGCATCCAGTCTGCTCTGGATGATCTTGCGGGGCTGATGAAGCCTCCTGTTCCTTCTGGGACCCGAGCCCTGAGATTCCAGTTAAGAAATCTGAAAACATTTGTTCTGTGTTCAAGAAAGTTGGTCAACGATGAAGGCCTGAGATCTTTGCTGCTGTGGATCGAAGATGTTGTCCGCGGAAAGGCAAAGGAGATTGCTGCTGCTAATTATTCTCTGGAGATGGAATATCTAGAGGAAGAGATACAGGATTGGTACATCACCATGTTTGATTACCCAACATGTGATCTTAGGATTGATCAACTGTTGGAGCTGATGAGTTCCATTTTGGAGAGCCTGGTGGATGTTTGCGACTTGAGATCCTCGGATCCTCACCTGGAGATGTTGGGAGAAGCAATGGAAACCTTGCGGGAGCAGATGACGTTCTTGAAGTGTCTCGTGCAGATTAGTCCTGAAAGCAGCGTCGATCTGATGGCGCACGCCCAGGATGTTGCTATCAATGCTGCCTATCTCCTTTTTACGCGTAAGCGCCAAGGTATCAAGTTTGATATTTTGTGTTTGTTGCAAAAGATTAAGCCTATTGATCCCAGAGTCTGTGAGATTTACACTCAAGTCCTCAGGAGCAGACTTGCTCGCTCTCAAGGAATGGACGGTATCAAATCCTTACTTAATTCTCTCATATCCAATCTTTGGGAGATATTATTGCAGCTGAATACCCGCCATCTGGCTTCTGAGGAGCTTCAATTGCAGCAGCTATACGAAGGGCTTCGGTCATTGAGAACAGTTGTTGCGCAGCCGATTCTGATTGAGGGGGAACTGAAGGAAGTCATTGGAGCAGTGGTATGTGATGCTGGAGTCTTGATTTCTTCACTCCACCAGTCGGAAAACGTGTTAGAATCCATCAGCATCGTTTTCGAAAAGTTGATGGGGCTGACAAGTTATGGAGAAAAACCAACAGCTGCAAGGCGTCTCCAAGGAGATTCCTTGGGGGAAACTGAACCAGAGGAATTCGGAGAGGCAGAGGTGCTGGAGATTTTTCCTGACTATATACAAGAAATAACAAGTGAAATGGTAGGCCGATATGATGATATAAACTCACTCCTTGATAGGCTCTGTCAGGGATCATGGAGTCTGGATGTCATCCCCATAGTAGGTATGCCGGGAATTGGGAAGACAACTTTGGCTTTAAAAGTTTTCAATGATGCTTCGATTTTGAACCGTTTTCATCTTCGGGCATGGTGTAAAGTTTCTCAAGTAGTGGACAAAAGGAAGGTGCTGCTTCAACTTTTGAAACAAAATTATCCTGGGGAACGTTTCGAGGAGACTGATACTGAAGAATTCTTGGAAATGAAGCTGTGGAAAAGTTTGAAAGGGCGTAGGTATCTCATCTTTTTGGATGATGTATGGTCTGCCGAAGCATGGGAAAGACTGAAAGGATCATTCCCTGATGATCGTAATGGAAGTAGAATTATTTTGACAAGTCGTTCTCATCATAATATGCTAGACTTTGGGCCTCATATTGTTGGTGAACTGAGTAGAGAAGAGAGTCTGGAGTTATTGCGTAGGAAGTTGTTTCCTGAGCAACAAGGCTGGCCACCTGAATTTATAGATCTTGCTATGTCATTTGCTGACTTATGTGGGGGATTACCTTCGACAGCTGTCA
>JAULKM010098329.1:0-11011 GCA_032355605.1 Rubia tinctorum
CTAAATTCAAATAAATCTTAAATTTAGAAAAGTGAATATTTAAAATTAATTTTAGTTTTTGGAATTTTAATTACGGTAGGTGGTGTTGTGGTGGCCGCCGGTGGATGGTGGTTGCCGGCCAAATTCCGGTGACCTCCGGCAAAATTCCGGCAGCACTCCAGCCAAATTCCGGCTCCGGTGGTTGTGGTTCTCATCGCATGAGATGAGAACCATTTCGCATGGCTCTCATGACATGACTCTCCATTTGGTTTTTGTTATTGTGGTTCTCATCGCATGGTTCTCATCCCATGACTCTCATCACATGTCTCTCATCACATGCGATAAGAGTCATGAGATGAGAACCTTGCGATAAGAGTCATGAGATGAGAACCTTGCGATAAGAGTCATGAGATGAGAACCATGGAATGAGAGTCATTCTTGAGGAGGGATGACACACGGTTCTCATCTGATTTTTGTGCTTATGACTCTCATCACATGACTCTCATCCCATTAGATGAGAACCATGAGATGAGAGTCATAGGATGAGAACCACAAGCACAAAAATCAAATGAGAGCCATTTCATGGGAGTCCTCCCTATGGCTCCCATCGGATGGTTCTCATCCTATGACTCTCATCCCATGGTTCTCACTTGGTTTTTTGCCTTGTGGCTCTCATTTGGGTGGATGAGAACCATAGATGAGAACCATAAATGAGAGCCACACTGTTTTTTAACAGTATTTCCCCCCTATAAATGAGGCTGTAAAAAAACGTGATTGGGTAAGAAAAATGGATTTTTTTTGTTTGAATTGAAGAATTGGAAGAAGCTCCATGGCTCTTGAGGTATTTTTTTAATTACATTGTTCTTCACTTGTGTAGTTGTGTAGTTTGCAAATATATATTAAAATATTTGTTTCTTTTGTAGATGAAAAAACATTTCATGTTCTTTAGTTGTGTATTCGTGTAGAGTATAAATAGTTTTAAATGTATAGACATTATTATCCTACTAGGTCACAATTTATAGTTATTTAAATGATGCATAGAAAATATATAAAATGTCATTTGATGTCACTTAATTTATACTCATAATATCATATGATATTGAAATCATGAAACCAATTTAATTAGGACTAGGTAATATGTTGTATATCTATATTAGCCGTGTATTCGTGTAGAATAAAAATAGTTTTAAATGCATGGACGTTATTATCCCACTAGATCTTAATTTATAGTTATTTGAATGATGCATAGAGAATAGATAAAATGTCATGTGATCTCTCTTTAATATCATATGATGTTGAAATGATGAAACCAATTTATTTAGGGCTACGTAATATGTTGTATATCTATGTTCGTTGTGTATTTGTGTAGATTGTAAATAGTTTGAAATGTACGAACGTTATTTTCCTACAAGGTCATAATTTATAGTTATTTGAATGATGCATAGAAAGTAGATAAAATGTCATTTGATATCATTTAATTTATACTCGTAATATAATATGATGTTGAAATGATAAAACCAATTTATTTATGACGAGATAATATGTTGTATGTCTATGTTAGTTTTTGTTGAAATGAAGAACTTACAAAGACAAGTTATATACATGTGTTGGTGGCTATTATAATTTATTAGAATGATGTATTGAAATTGGATATGTAATGTGGTACTAGACTATGTCATTAGTAGTTGGATGTAAGTTAATGGATTTTATGTTTGGGAATGAGACAATTTGCAAATTTAATTTATGTTAGTGACTATGACATCAATAACGAATTTACGAGAATAAATCGTAGACACGTGTTTGGTAATCTTTACTTGGTTGTTGAATTTTCATGATGACTGCATTAATAATTCTATTATGTGTAATGTTCTGTAGGAGAACTTTGGCGCGTCTCAGGTGTTTACTGGCAGTTCATGGTCGCCTGGTTGTGGTTCAGTAGGGCGAGGGGGCAGATACGGTAAAACATACAACTATTTCCATATGTTGGTAGTAATTTAATATTCATATATGTCCACTATGCATAGAAACATCCCTTTCTCTGATGAAATGTTACTTCTGCAGCGCAGTTCCCCTATCTAGAGAGTGTTCCTCACATCATTAGGCGTTACATAGAGGGCTGGAACGATGTGGTGTCTGATCAAAATTGTGGGTTTCGGTGTGTCGCCGATTTCTTTCATGTAGACGGTGAGGATGACTGGTCCATAGCGCGTCGGGCGGTATTCAATGAGTTATCGGCTCACTGACCTGATTATGTTAACATCTACGGTTCACAGTATGAAATTGAATTGGCCAGGAGCCATATTAAACATTCCAACGGGACCATGTGGACCTGAACACTGGTTTCAGGTAATTGTGGATATGTTCCCAGTTGCCACATACTACAACACAGCTGTAGTTTTATACTACATCAGCCTTAATGGTTTTGCAAGCCATTGTTGTACCGTATTACCGCTGAGGGCTGCCAGGGGGTGAGGATGTAACAAGGAGGGAGTTGCACATCGTGTAAGTACGGAGTGCTAGCGATTTTGTTAGGATTCTTGTCAAGCCAAATTGTCGGATGCCCCCTGTGGCTTATCAATTGACGGTTTGTAGATATCCGGATGTGGTTGGTTCGGAGTTACCGTTTCGCAAAAGAATGGTGGCTTGGAAGAAGGCTTACGAACAACCATGACTCATCATTATTTTTCATCCCTTTTTAAACATTGTCATGAACTTTAATATTCTCATCTTGCTTTTTAATGGATGTTTGACGAAGTATTATTTTAACATCTGGACGTTTTGGGAACGTTTGCTTACATAAGTTATCAGGTCACAACATAAGTCATTGCAATCAAACATAAGATACTAGGTAACATCATAGAATGTCAAAATCTCCTATCCATAGGATCATCACGGTGGCGTCGTTGATATTCCTCGCGACGAAGGTTCCAGGTAGTGAAAAACTGTTTCGCGTTTTCAGGTTGGACTTCCTCAATGTCTGTCATGGAAAATGGCTCCAAATCTTCCATCATCTCGGCCAACATATGGTCCATGAATTAATGGTCAACGTTCATAATAAAAAAAACCACCAACGTATAAATTAACCATATTTGCATAGTTAAATTAAATTAGTTAGATAAAATCTAAACTCTATCTTTCATACTAAATTTAGATAATTAATGTAAACCACGCACAACTTTTGACAATAATTTACAAAATTAAATGTATTCCACTAAACATATATTGTTCACGCTTCTTTTCAATAATTAGATAACACCGACAAAATTTGCATGACTGCTTGTTAGCAGTGTTATACAAAAAATGAATAACACTATGTGTATTTATTATTTCTTCCCACCAGAGACCGAAGCTCCATTCCCGCCGGAGATCGAAGCACCATTCTCGCCGGATATGGAAACTCCGTCCCCACCGGAGACTAGAGCTCCCTTCCCGCCGGAGTCCGACCCTCGTCCGCCGCCCAAACAGGTTTGGAAACCCACCGGATTCTCCCGCCCTCCCACCGGGTTTTCCAGCCCGCCCACCATTCCCACCGGATTCTCCCCCCACCTATGATGCACGGGGACGGGGAACTGATTGCCGTCTCCGGTTGGGGACGTTACGGGGACGGGGTCGGGGACGGAAACAGCTTGGGTACGTCCCGGAAACGGTCAGCGGTTTCCTCCCATGTTTGACCTAATTTTTGCTTCCTTTTCGTTGCTCTGTTTTCTTCTTTTCGTTGCTCTGTTTCTTCTGCTTTATTTTCGCTTCTGTATTCCGTAAAAGTTGACCAGTACTTTAAGCTTTAGCAGCTTTATTGTTTTCTGTTGAATGTAATCATTGATTTATTTGTTTATTGTGTAGTATGTTATTACGAATGCAAGTTGCATGAACTGTGCATTTTTCTTTATTGGCACATTGCTTTATTTGTTTTTTTTTGCCGTGTAGCTTTATTTGATATTAAATTTTAAATTTATAGGTATTTTTACTATTATATTTTATCCGTCCCCTTGCCGTACCCGTATCCATAATTTTTAAATTTTCCCGTTTCCGGTCCCCGTCCCCGTACCCGTTTAGGTACCCGTCCCCGATTCGGTGCAACATAGCCCCCCACCACCCACCCCGTCATCAGTCAAACCACACCACCCACTCCTGCAAACAACAAACAATAAACCCACCAGATTCGATTCAAATTCGGAATTCCCTTTCAAAAAAAAATTCAAACTCCGTAAACTAGCAGCCAACAACACATATTAACAACTACCAGAAATTTGAGCTACAACAATTTCGACCTGATTTCAGGTACCAGATTTGAAGAGAAAAAATGAAAATTTTACCTCCGGTCAGATTCAGGCAAGAACGGTGATTGGCGACGGGCGGCGGTGGTCGGCGGTCGGCGGTCGATGGTAGACGGTGGCCAGCTGACAAACGGCGGCAGACGGGGGGCAGGAGTGGCCGGTGAGAGAGAGTTCTTCCCCTCCTTTTTCACCCGATTTCAAAAGAGGGAGTCCTAACATATAAATTAACCCCAAACAAATAATTCAACAATACATATATATTTTCAGAATATACATAATATGTATAGATACATGCCGTATACAGTAAAATACAGGGCGGGAAATAGCAACACCCATGAACAATGAACATAATTCTAGCTGAATGTCATTTGAGAGTCACGAGGTTGATTTTCCGTCCAATATATTGATTCTTCTTCTATCGTACTATTATTGTCATATTATTTATTTTTTGGTCGCCCTATTGTTCTTACTAATATTGAATTATTTCTATTTAAATTTATTTTATTCAGAGTTAGTCTCTTGAAAGACGGTCTTTCCATAACTTATGGAAATATCAAGGTTTAAACCGCAAATTAGAAGAAATCAAGATGAAGTTTTAGAGTTGCATTAGTCGGGTCATAAACTTACAACTATTGTGCGTTGCATAATTTTTTTTTAAATATTGCAACTAAAACATTTTACCTTTCTATAATTCTAATTCAATATTTTCTTTTCATAGGCATATGGAAAGATGATCTTTTAAAAAAAATTAACTTTTATTTATCGGTTGATTGGACATGTTTCCAAAAATTACAATGCATAGGCACTATACGCAAGTGCAAAAGGAAAGAAATTTTAATCTAATACTCTTATTCTACAAGAAAAAATAAATACAAAATATCTTTAATACCACTTCTCGAGTTGGAGTATGAAGATAAAAAATGCCTAATATGTCAAGAAGATTCTGAAACTGGTGATGATCGAGAGATTTAGTAAAGAGATCAACTGGTTGACTGGAAGTACCAATATGATGAGTAACAACTTCTTCTGGCTGAATTAGGTCCCTAATAAAATGATATTTAATCTCAATATGTTTCGTACACTAATGAAAAACATAATTAGCAGCAATGTGAACAGTTGTCTGACTATCACAGAAGAGGTGCATAGGAGAGGAATGACCAACACCAAGTGAACGAAGAAGAGATTTGAGCTAAGCAATTTGCAACATATAATCGCCATAGCCTTGTATTTAGTTTCACCAGACGAACGAGAAATTGTAAGCTGCTTCTTGGTCTTCCATGAAACACGCGATACTTTAAGCATTATAAAAGATCCTGACAAAGAGGGATGTGTAACCGGACACGCAACCCAATGTGAATCACTAAAGTTGTTAACTGCAATGAGCTGTTAGCCGATATAAAGAGACTTTATCCTGAACGACTCTCCAGTTAATGAACCACACGCAAAGAAGCATGCCAATGTGCCACATTTGGCTCCTGCATGAACTAAGCAAGAGTATGAACAGTATTACTGAGCTCTAGACGAGTGATTGTGACATAAATCAAACTACCAACCAAGAGCCGATAACGAGCATGATCATCAAGTTTATGACCCTTGACACGAGCCAAATCATGTTGATGCTCCATCAAAAAATCTTTCAGTTTGGCCGCCAACTAACCAATATTAGACAAAATATCAAGGGCGTGTTTTCACTGAGAAAAAAGCATCTTTTCTAGACTGCGAGCTATCTCAATTCCATGAATATACTTAAGCAGACTAAGATCCTTCATATGAAAGTAAGGGATCAAGTAGGACTTGAATTCATTAAAATGCGCAGAAGGTGCACCACCAATAATCAAATCATCAACATAGACATGTAAATAATTCGAATTTCATTTGCAAGAGAAAAAGAAGCAATCCGCCTTACTCTGCACGAAATGAACAGACTGAGAACAACACCCAACTTAGTAAACCAATTACAATGAGCCTAACAAATAAAATATAATGACTTTTGAAGCTTGTAAAAAAGATCAGAAGAAGAAACATGATATCCAAGAAAAAGACACATATATACCTCAACCCCAAGGTCGCCATGTAAAAATGCATTGTGAACATCCATACGATGAAATTTCCAACCCCGAATCACAACAATAGAAAGGAAAACATGAACTAAAATCATCTTAGAAACAAGAGTAAAGGTATCAGTAAAGTCATTCCTCTCAATCAGACAATTACCAAGAACAAGAAGACGTGCTTTATGTCATTCAATCAAAACATCAAACTTGTGCTTAATATGAAAAATCCATTTGTAGCCTATAAAAGACTTTCAGGGAGGAAGAGAAGGCATGATCAGAGTATTTTAAGAGCATCAATTTTATCTGCCATTCCCACTTGCCAATTCTCAAACCGAGACGCCTCGGTATAAAAGGTAGGATCTATGCTAGAAGTCACTCCACCTAAAAATATAGAATGCAAAATATAAAAATTATCACAGGGAACAAAATTAGCTATAGGGTAAAGAATACCTGAGGAAAGTGACGATGGTGAAGTGGACGAAGCAGAATGTGGGGGGTATTGGCACATGTTGCAGAGCAGGCATAATCCTTATAGTGAGCGGATGAATGCCGAACATGCCAACTATGTTAAGGAGGCTTAGGTGCCGGTGTTGACTCAAGCATAGAAGTTGGAGACTGAGAGGAATCAGATGAAACCTCGGCTGAGTTTGGCTCAACCATGTCGTGATCAGACTGAACAAACTCATATTCAAGCTTGGGTGATAGGCGCGGCTCAGCTGACGAGAGCTACTCGCCCACGAAGGACTGTTGCGGCTCAAAGGGTAGAGGATTGGCCGACCGTGGCCAGGGGGTGACGGTGAATTGTCAGGAAGCAAGAGGGACCAATCTGAAAACTCCTCAATTACTGCTGATGGATGATTAGCAGGAACATGCTCTGCAGCAGGTGCAAATGGAAGTTGGTCTACATAGAAAATGACATCACGATTATCAAACATGGAGTGGGATTCATGATCTTAAACACGTCATCCTTTCTTTCCAAAAAAATAACCGGAAAGACACACTTACAACTAAGAAAAGAAAATTTATCGCATCTTCTGGGCATTTCAGAAGCAATAAATTCTTTGTTGATGATTTTTCCCAACCTGTTTGGTTTCATTCATTAGTTTCCAAGTTAGAAGTAGCTGCCACATTTAAAGAATTTGTGTCTTTATTCGGAAACATGAGCCAACACCCTTTTACGTTTCCGAATAAAGGCACAAATTCTTTAAATGTGGCAGCTACTTCTAACTTGGCAACTAATGAATGAACCCAAACAGGTTGGGAAAAATCATCAACATTAGTTAAAAAATAATAGGCTCTACTAGTAGGAAGTGAGTTATAAGGATCTAAAATATCATAATGAATCAATTCAAATGGCTGACTTTTTTTATTCGAACGCGAAGGAAAACTACTCCTAGGTTGTTTTGCTTTATGACAGATAGAGCATGGAACAAGATTATTAACATATAAATGACTGTCTTTAATAACTAAAATAGAATGCAAAACCGAAGTGGAAGGATGACCAAATTGTAATGCTGGGGACTCGCAAAAACATTAAGCTTGGAGACGGTAGAGAAAATATGCAAAGACAGAAAAGGCAGGTGATGCAGATACCCGATCGTGCAAACCCAATATATCCCACCCCACTGTTCACCCATACCAATCAATGTCATTGATTTGATTTCCCGTAACACACACACACACTTCTCCGTAAGCAAAGTTAGATATTTTAAAGTAGCAAGTAACTTATCACAAAGAAATAAATTGCACGCATTTCAAAAATAAATATAAACTGCGAAAGAACTATATTTTCAAAGCATAGACATCCATATTTCTCAACACTAGATATGGTTCCATCAAGAAAAATAACATCAACGAATTCAACATCAATAAGATCATGAAGAAAATCCTTGACACCGGTCATATGATATGAAGCTCTAAAGTTAAGAATTCAAGGCAGAGTAAGCTTACATGACACATTATCAGATGATTTTGGTAATTTAGAATAAAAATTCAAAATCGTACTCCATTGAGCGTTAGTTAGTACCGGGCCAATAACCGATCGATTGAGACCAGTCTGGCATGCAACGTCATTGGCAAAGACAGCGAAAGTGGCAGTTTGGGTAGAGTTGGTAAACAAAATGCCGAAAAGGAAGAGAGAGGGTCCAAGAGCTCGGTGGATGCTGGTGCGGCTGCGGCTGCGGCCGTGACCGCTACTTCGGCCCCTTTTCAAGTATTGTTTCTTCGGCGAACCATTTTGGATATTCATGTGTTTTCAAGCAATTGTTGACATAATGACCTTTGTAATCATAATGAGAGCACACCAAGTTCTTGTGATGTACTAGGGCCAAAGAAGCATTTCCAGGTTGAGGACCACGCTATGCATCAAACACCACAGAGTCAATATGAGAATTACGTGACCAAATCAAGATGCGGGTGAGTGGCAGTTATGGTTCTCAGGTCATAACATTCTAACAAAGAGTCTTTTAGACATCATCCAACCATATGCAAAATTGATGGACAATCTTATTCTCACTATCAGTGACAACATTAGAACACCACTTTTATTTTCAATCCTTGGAAGTACAAAACCTATGAGGCACATTGGTGTTTAGTTCATCCCACAATTTCTTGTATTTGTCGTAGAAAGTAGCAACAAACTGACCTAAGCTCCTTAGCGATGTCGTAGCATGTGATGGATGACCGAATACTTGGGTCAACGGTATGAACAATCCATCTAATAATTAATGATTTGACATTCAACCAGCTTTTAAGATCTGGAGAATCACATTCCGAACTAGTAACAGATCCATCCAAGAACCCCAGCTGTAGTCCATTCATGATAATTATCACCAAAATAGTGAGACCATTCTTATATAAAGGATGAAGATAATGTGGAAATGTTGGTGGCGGTGGTGAAGCTAGAGTGGCGGTGAGTGATGCAATGGTCGTGATAGTGAACTACGTGATGGCAACGATGGCATCTTTGGCTGCAGTGTCGTATTGATTGGTCATAGAAGCAGATCTGAGGTGGCGATAAGTAGAGCATTTAGGACAGGGTTAGGGTTTAAAGGGTTTCCGATTTTTCAGCTATGTTATCATGTAAAATATGAACGGTTAATTGTATTCGTGGAAAAATATTACAATGTATAAGCATTGTACACAATGCATAAGCGTTATCCCCTTATTTTTTACCTTATACACTGCATTTGTTAAATTAAAAAACAACCTTAAACCCTAATATAGTTCACTAAGCTAAAGCGTGGCAAAATATAAAGGTTCAATTTCTTCCGGCTTTCTTGCAGAGAAGTTGTTCTACGTCAAGCCCGTTTATCCTTGCAGCAAGCACCAAATAATTTTTTGTTAAGCCACCCACAACATGTGTCCATACGTCAATCTTCACGTAGTTCCATCCCACAACGTGTAGATCTGGATGGTGCCCTTCAGCTTCAGTTACATTAGCTATATGTTTAGAGAACTCCAATCCTTTCAGGAAAGTCTTGACTTTCCAACTCCGCTCCACCCTTATCATGCCATCGTCAGTGACCAAGTTCCATACATCTACCCGGGAAATCAACTTATGTGTTGCATCTTTGGTACACAATTCTTGGTTGATAAATTGTCCACTGCCTCTGAGGAGGTTTTCGTCACAGATGGAAACCATGCCTAAAATCGCACTAGCTTTCTCAACATCGGTGACTCATCTTACTGTGAGCACTTGATGTTCACCTAAAAGCATTTGTTTCCTAATGCATTTAGCAAATTTGTTAGTAGGTTTTGTATGGTTGATTGCTAGGATTAGTTGAGTTTACATCACAAGGGGTTTTGATAGCCTTTGTTGGTTTTCTAGTCTAAATCATTCGTTTTGCGATTATTTATACCTAATGGTTTCTATGTCCTTACGAGCATTTAGGTCCTACTCTGTGAGGCTCATTGTAGATCGCTCGTAAGCACTTCAGAGTAGACTTAGTGAAGGTCATTCGCAAGAATGGTAGAATATATTGAACGCCATTCAAAAAGACGGTAGGGCCGAATTCCACGCGCTTAATCGTGGTATTAGATGGGATGCGCCGAAGAAGAACAAAGAAGCCCGAAATCCTTAGAAGACTGGCACAACCCATTCCCTATTGCATGCCCCGTGTCAACCAAGTCGGCCGTGCAGCTAAGTATTGGCGCGAGCCATGTACTTTTGCACCGACCGTGCCCTTTGATCAGAAGATCCAGTCTACGCCCCGTGGACATCTAAGCGACTGTGCCATCAGAAGCTGAGGAACTTAACTCTAGTCTGCGGCCCGCAAGGAATTGCACGGGTCGCGCCGCTCAGTTGGCCAAAATGCCCTTCCAGTCAGCGGCCGACTAGGAATTACATGGTTGCACCGCTCTGTTTAGCCAGGAACCTTGCCCAGTCGGTGGCCCGTGCACTACGAGTCGTGTGCTATTGCACGACCCATGCCGACGCAGCAACTTAGGGTTTCTGGTGTGTCCATTTTATACGGTTATTTTGGGACATTTTGGATTTATTTTTGTACACTTTTGTGCTCTATGTGTGGCAATTTTCCTTGAAATTCTCTCAAGAGAGTTAAAAGAAACTTTGTGCTTTTATTACTTTTCTAGAGGATTTTGTGTAACAAGGGAATTTTTGGAAGAATTTGAAGACTTTGAAGACTATCTTTGAAGATTTGAAGACTTACATGTGAGCTTATTTTGATACTATCATTGAAGAAG
>JAULKM010098346.1:0-11011 GCA_032355605.1 Rubia tinctorum
TCTCGTGTTTATTTACTTTACATACTTGGTTATGTTAGACTACGTTGGAACATAGGTTTGCTAGTTAACGCCTAAAAAGGTAAAACTAGTTTTTCAAAAGAGATATTTATTATATTTTTTTGTATATCTAGTACTCTAGATATAATCATTTTCCATTTGTGATTTTGTATATGTTGCCAATATATTGTACCATTTTACCATCAATAAAATCAACCGCTCATATTTATACCATACTATACGGCTATTTTCACCGCATTGGTTTAACTGGTTATTGCCTAGTATATTCAGTAAAAATGCATGAACTCAAAACAATAAAGGAAAAGCTAGACGAGCTCCCATTCTATGATTCAATGACAGCGCCATACAGTTTTATACGTCGGGGGAATTGATCTAAGTTGGCTTCTAGCCGTACTCATATCGTTCTCGTACTGGTGCTGCACTTTCATCTTATATAATTCGAGGTTGATTGTCGTTTCGTACCTATAGTGTTTCTTCTCATGCTATTAAAATAAAAGTCGGCTTGCAGCACGTTCATGTGCTTTGTGGTGTCGTGCTCATTTTACATGTTGTATCGCGTCGTGCTTGTCAAATTGAGTAAACTTTGCAAACTAAATTTAGTCATTTATAATTAACATGTTGTAAGTTAAAATTGTTATAAAAATAATATAAGTTAAAATTTCTATGTTAGAAGTTGAACAATTAGAAATTTTAAGCTATTTTATTCATTCATCAATACATTAGAATTAATTACATTGTTTGATTTAATTAAATTTAATTAACTATATCATGAAAATTTTACTTACAATTTTTATAACCGTTTCAACTTATAATTCATTAAATCTTATCACAACACATTGTCATATTTAAATAAAATAAAATATACAAATATATAATTCATTTGATTCATTTTTATTTGGAAGTCATTTTATAAAATATAATAATCTAATATAAGCATATAATTAAACAACTCAAGTAAATCACCAATGTGATCTATTATTTTTGTGGTTCAATTCTCACTAACCGTGTATTTTTTATTAAATCCAATATAGACTACCATAATTTCTATCTGAACGGACCATTCGGGCTAGATCTAGCACGAGGGCCAGTAGTTAAGACTGAGGTTGTACTCGCCCAACTTTTCAGTGACATACGGGTTTAATATCAGCTTGGGTCCATCCCGTACGCTGGCGGCCCGACCCAATTGTCAACTCTAAATTGATATGGAGTATTGAACGGACCTTTCGGGCCAGGCCCGTCACTAGACCTAGTAGTTCAGACCCAAATCATGCTCGATCCTCAAACGTGCTTGTGTCATACTGACTTAATATCGGCTCGGGTCCGTGCAAGTTAAAATTTGGGGATATGTACAAATATAACCCTATATATTTCAGTAAGTGTCAATATAACTATTAGATAATTGAAACTACAAAAACAACCCTAATTAGTTGATGAAAGTGCCAATATAACCCTATGGTGGATAATCCGCCATTGACTTAGTATTTCTGGCATTGACTCAATCTAAAATGACCAAAATACCCTTCAACCAAAAATGGAGTAACCAGTATACCCTTACCACCCCCTTTGTTGATCTTCAGACCATTCAGGAAATTTCTCCACCACCACTGTAGCTCCACCAATGTTCTACAAGCCATTTCCCAGCCTTCGATTGCAGTACAATTGTCTTCTTAAATCCGTCTCACCGTTGCTACTCTGCTGGGAAAAATTCCCATATTATGTTCACTACAAAGACCATCATTGTAATCCATCTCTCTGTCATCATCAGTAAAATACACAACGTTTACTTTGCAGCTCAAAAAATCAGAGGTCGTTAGAGGAAAAGCTAACAAACAATAATTACGTCCGGGAAACAGAGCTATATTCTGCAAACTATTCACTCTCTCCCATCTCTTCCCACATGAATCCAATATATAAACCTGGAATTTATGAGTTTCATACCCATCCATTTTGATCTGATAGAAAATCTGGTAACCACGGGAAGTTATTTTCACGCAGGCACCAGGTAGTAGGTATCACCACTATGGTCAAACCTTCTTAGATTCATCAACACCACAACTCTTGGCATGCTGCGTCATCCCTTCTTCTACAATTTTTTGGTGAGCTTCAAAGGGAATCAGAGCTTCAATAAGCTATGGAGAGGTGGATTTCCTTGTCGGGGGTGGAGAGGGGGTCCCAAGTGAAGCTGGAGACGAGTCCGGGGAGCTTGGACGGGATGGTACCGGACTGGGAGACGAAGATACAGGGGGAGGATTTGAATTGGTTGGCATGATATAGCAAGTTCCAAACTAGTTCGAGAGATTTCTCGAAGCATTATCCCCACCACCCAACCCCTTTAACCCTAATCCCCGCCACCTAGCCCCATCATCCAGCTCTTTAGCCCTAATCGGTGCCACCCAGCCCCACCACCACAGTCCACTCATCTGTCCCAGCCCACCCACCCACCCACCCGCCTCGGACCACCACTACAAAAAACCAAAAAATGACACATGATCCGATTGAGATCAATCTGGCATTCTTGAATGTACTTTTGAAGTTTCACTGGAGAAGCACTGAGGATCCCTACAATTTTCTGAGTGAATTTGTGAAACTTTTAAGGTACAGAAGAGGCCAGCCACTATGACTGAAGATCAATTCAAGTTGGTGGCGTTTCTATTCAGCTTGAAAGAAGTGGCGAATCAATGGCTTTCAAGCCTGCCACCTAACTCCATCTCAACGTGGTCCGAATTAAAGAAATTATTCTTGGATTACTATTTTCCAGCCACAATAATATATGTTTTTAATAAGGAGATTACAAGTATCAAGAAGGAGTATGACAAACCATTAAGTGATTATTGGCTAAGGTTCAGAAAGTTGGTGGATAGCTGCCCTAATCACCAAATGACATAAAGCCAATTGCTCCAGCGTTTTTATCAAGAAATGGCAGCCACCAACAAGGACTTGGTGACAATAGTGGGGGATTTTCTCACCTTCGAGTGAATGAGGCTAGAGAGATCATAAAAAGGTTGGTGGATTCCAAGGAGTATGATCAGAAGGAGGTCTGAATCTAGAAGAAAGTGGCACAAACCTCAACTTCTGAACAAGATCAATCTAAGGAGAGGATGGAAAGAATGGAGAAGATGCTATATTGGTTCATTGACAAGGTTTCGGTTATACAAGAAGGGCCTTGTGATACGTGTAGACCAGTCAACCGTACGACATCGCAATGCATTCTTACCATGGGAGAGATACCCGTCCAACCAAATGTGATGGGGAACTACAATGAGACGCAGCAAAAGGCTGACTCATACCCCCCACAACTTCAATCCAAGATGGAGGAATCACCCAAACTTTCGTTGTAGAGACCAAAGTACCCAACCGCAGCAACCTCAGCATTGCCAACAACCTTATGCTCCGCTAATGCAAAGAGAAGGCCATGTTTTACCTCAACCCCATCAAGGTGGTCAATGGAAATTTGTGAATGATAAGCTGGACATATGGATAGACATGATGCAAAATCAACACCAAAAGTTCGAGAAAGTCGAAGCAACTTTAGAGAATAGGCAACAAAAAGCCCAGTTAACGACCTCCGTGAATAAACTCAGAATGAAACAGCCAGAGTTACATTCTCAAGTTTAGTTAAATCCACATGAGATGGTAAATTAGGTCATATTGGGAAGTGGGAAATAATTTGGTGCATTGCTTTTTAAATCCGCAGTCAAAAAGACAAACGAGCTTACTAACAGAGGGTCCAATTTTCCCTACCTAAACCCTTAGATAGAAAATCATATTCAAGATTCAGACGAAAAAGGCGATGAAACCACCATACAAGCCTCAACCCCTGAATGTCTATAGTTCATAAATAGAGGTAAATCAAAGGTACCCTCTGAGGTAAGTAAAAGGCCAACCTTATATGATACATCAATTAAAATTTTTCCATGCTTCCCTCGTAGATTGGAAAAGAAAAAAGAAAATAATATGGATTTTGTCTCAATTTTTAGAAAAATGGCTATTAATCTTCCGTTCTTGCAGGCCATTAAATTACCACCAGTAAGAAAGGTCTTGAAAGATTTTTTTAAAAGAAAACTAAGAGATTCCAGCAAGATCATGATAGGTGTATCTGTGTTGGTTGTGATCCTAAAGAAACTGCTTTAAAAGTGCAAGGACCCGAGTATATTTTCCTTACCTTGTTATATAGGAGATAAGAAGATTGATGCTATCATGTGTGATTTAGGAGCCTCAATTAATGTTATGCCATTATATATGTATCAAACTTTAATGGAGCTAAAATGGTAGACATTAGAGTGGTAATTCAATTGGCAGATAAATCTTGTGTATTTCCTGAAGCGTTGTAGGAAAATGTGCTTGTGTGGGTCAATAATTGTGTTTGCCCTGCAGATGTTTATGTGGTAAAAATGAATCATACTAGTGATAAGAGAACACATGGGTTATTGTTGGGTTATCCATTCTTGAAAGCAGAAAACACCATCATTAATGTTGGTAGTGGAACGATTTGTCTCTATTGTTATGGTGAGAAATACACATTCAACATTGATAAACCCATGAAGAAACCTATAGATATTGAGAATGTGTATGTCATCGATCATATTGACCTACTTGTCTAAGATTATCTTGAGACTAAAATCTTGCAAGCAAAGATGGAAATTCAATTTCCTTAAATCCATAAGAGGTAAATGTTCAAGGTTTGAGCGATAATGAAATCCGTGAATTGTTGTGTTCAATGTACTCTCAGGAAGTGGTGCCCAGTACTAACATAAGCCATGGAGTGCCTAGTCCAACTCAGTCTGAATTGGTTGTTCGGAAAAATTTTGAAGTGCGTACAGGGTCCAGTTTGGCAAAACAGTACCCTTCCGCCAGACTAGTCCCATCGGATGTGAAAATCTCAAATTTGGAGTTGAAACAGTTACCACTTGATCTGAAGTATGGTTATCTCAAGGGTAATGATACTCTTCCAGTAGATATGGAGTCACTCAAGTGTGAGGAAGAAATTCAATTGCACACCACCCCGCTCAAATGACTGCATCTAAAAGTCTGGTCCAAGACTATAAACGACGGCGCTATTGAGAGGCAACCCAATTCTTTGTTTTTAGTTGGTTTATTCCAAAAAAATCCCAAAAAAATTAAATATACAAAAAAATGAAAATTCTAGAAAAAAAATAGATTTATTGAATTTTAATCTTGTTTTAATGTTTCAAATTTTTATAGGAAACGCCTCCACGATCCTCCCCAGACCAGAATAAGTGCATTCCCTTAACCCTTCACATTGTGGTTGACCCCTCTCAACAAGTCCCCTTATCCCCTTAGTTTGAGTCTTTTTAGTTGTTTTTTGGATGTGTTTTTTTTTTTTTGTTATTCTCATTATATGTGACATATTTGGGTACTTGATATACTTCTAAAAAATACTTGGTAAATGATTCCAAAATAATTGATATAAATTGGCCTAAATGAGACTTGGAATGACGAAAAAAAGATAATTAATTGAACATTTTAGCTTAGTAAAGTGAGGTTTGAGCCTAGAGTAGAGCAGTTTCTACAACAAAATTTTTTTGTGAGAGATATTGGCATTACTTGAGTTATTTTTTGTGAAAGTGATGAAAGACATTAGGATTTAACCTCACGACTTATATTGTCCACCTTACATCACCCCTAGTAAACTCTTTGAAGTCTTGACCTTTTCTTTGTTTGAGCCACATTAAAATGAAGTCAAAGCCTATTTTTATACCTTCTTTTGTCCCATATATATATATATATATATATATATATATGTGTGTGTGTGTGCATGCTTGTGATTATGGTTAGATTTCACAGATGTTTACTGTTATTCATAAAATCATTGGTTAATACCTTGATTTTCGATGTGTAAATTGATCAAGTGGTACTATGCTTTAGAGGTGCAAAAGAATTATAAGAAAGGGTGATATAGGTGTTGGAAAATTCAGAAAAAGGGCCGATGTGCCCAGAAAAATAAAAGAGAAAAAATTATTAATAAATCATATAAAAGGAAAATTCCAGCACCAATACTTAGTGTTTACAGTCAGTTTTGAGTAGAATTTATGTAATATTATGATGGCTGAATTCATTTCTTTGATTTGGAAAGTTTTGGGCCAAAGTACATGCATATATATCTTATAATGGAAGGTTAGAACCCTTTGGACCTTACCTCATTTTTATTCTCCCTAGCCCCTTTACAACCCTGAGTAAATACCTTTCTGATTTGCATTAAGTGATTCGAGTATTGCCATGTGAACTTCATATATATGAGTGACTGCCTTTTACTTCTAGAGTGAATGCATGAAACGTGAGAAATGTTTGATACTCGTCTGATTTTAACTAAGTTGAGGGTTGGTTTGCATTGATTTGAGGATGATTTTACCTGAGTTATTTGAAGGGTGTGATAGTGTCAAATGTGTTATGCGGGACCCTTTGTTTGGTAAGGTAAGGTTTGTCTATGGTTCAAGAAACCAAGGGTTGGTATGCTGAGTTTGCTTGTTTGTTTATTTGAGCCTGTAGATAGTGTCTTTTGTCATTTCTTTTTTGAAGTCTTTCTTAGCGTCACTAAAGGAAAGTTGGGATTTGTGTAATAAACAACATTAATTGATTCTCATTTCATACTTGAGGGTAAGCATGACTCAAGTGTAAAAATATTTTATGCATATAATTTATGTTGTTTATCTTTGGGGTTTATTGTGATTTTATTGGATTAATTTGCATTTTAGGTGTTTGATTTGTCACAGATTACAAGTTTTGGTGCTCAAAAGAAATTATGAGGAAATTGAGGAGAATATGGCAGGTATGGCAGAAAGAAGACAATCAAATGTGCATAGAAATGGTGCAGCCACGTGGGAAGCGTGGAAATCATAATTAATTCTGATTTTGAGTTGATTACATCAGATTTGAATGAAAATAAAATCATACTTGAATGAAGATATGATCATATATGATTGGAAATTTTATATATATTTGATTGGATTTTGATTCTTATCTATTATTTAGATAAGGATAAGGTCACAGTTCAAATTTGGAATAGATTTGGATGATATTTTGTGTTGAACCTTTTATGTATATAAGAGGCATCAGTTTAGACATTTATGGACCTACTCTTTGGTCTAGAATTAGCTCATATTTTCGAAAACATAATTTTGCAATTATTTCCATATTCTGATCTGCCGCAGAGGGTCCGATTTGCTCAAACGGAACCCATTTTCTGGGAGTAATATCTTTTTTAGTTTAATCTTACATCATATTTTCAGATATTTTCTTTTGCAATTTTTATTGCATATCATGAGTAGTTAATTTGTTTATCAGCAAAGAATAACGAGTATTAATTTATGAATCGTGAGGCCTAATTGTTTTATAATTGATTCTTATGTGTTATTTATTGTTCTTGGTTCAATTTAATATTAGCATGTTTAAGCCTGATCAACTTGAATATTGTTAAAACAATGCTAGCTACTTCATCCAAATCTATTAGCTACTTGAATATTGTTAGGCGTGGTGGCTACACCAAAAAGGGTTTCGAAATTAGTTGGTAAATTTATAATTATTTTTTTGCTTCTCGTGGGATCGACTCTTCTTACCATCGTATTAATTTAATCTTTTGAGTTTGCAAATTATTTTAGCAAGTTAAATAACATTCACCAGTTGCGGCAGTAGGCAACGAAGATGGCGAAGTAGGTTGGGAAGTAAAGAAGAATAAGAATGGGATTTTGGGGGGTATAATAGTAATTTTATTCTTTTTAAAAGATTAAAAAAATTCAGAGGGGTAAAATAACTTTTCAATGAATTGCTGCCTAAATCTCCAGAATTGGTACGTTTTCATTTTCACTTACGTTTAGGGTTATATTGGCACTTTCAATTATCAAAAGGTTATATTGACACTTATATGAACCATATAGGGTTATATAAGCACTTTTTCTCTAAAATTTAACATGTGGAAAATGAGTGGGATCAAAAATTAGTTTTATACTTTTTCCATTTTATTTATCCACCTACTTACGCATATTAAAATTTTGAGAAAATGCCTTTATAACGCTACATAATTGACATAAATGCCTATATAACTTTCCAGTGTTCGAAACTGCCTATACAACCTAGATAATCAGTGAAAGTGCAAACTAACCATTCCGGAAAAGTTTGATGGAATTCTATGAAATTACTCTTTTACCCCTCTAGAGAAATAAAATAAACATTTTAAAACAATGAAATGACTATTAAGCCCCCTCCTCCTGAACCCTAACCTCATTTTTTTCTCACCTTACTTATCCTACTATGTTCTCTTTCTTCATCATTTCCTATCCGCCGTCGACGAAGCGAGATGAACCAGAGTTCTTCTTCGCACCCTATCATCGGTCGTTCTCATTCTTCAAATTTTCATCCTACCCTACCATTGGCCACCGCTCGCTACACCCCATTGGCCATCACTCACTTCAATTTTTCATCCGTATCGTTCGCGTTCTCTCACCAATGAAGCGAGATAAACCAGAATCGATTCAATCGATTCAGTCGTCAACTACCGAGAGATAGGGTTTCGAGGTGGAAAGAAATGGTAGGAAAACAGTGAGCGGTTCAAGGTAGGGCTTTGAGGTGGCAGGGAGATTGAGTGGAGATGGCTCGAGCGGTGCCGAGCGACGGTAGGATTTTGGGGGTTGTGCCGAGCGGTCACCAACAGTAGAGTTTAGGGGTTTGAGGGGTTGTGGTGAGCGGTGGCCGATGATGGGGTTTTGGGGTTGGGATCAGGTATTAGTGGGTGGCGAGCCTTGGGTTGGAAGGGTGGACTGTGGTGGCTGGGGCAGGGCTGGTGGTAGCTGGGGCGGGGCTGGTGGTAGCGAAGCTGGGCGGTTAACAACGTGGGTGGCGGGGTTGGGTTTGGAATCGGGTAGTAAAGCTGATAAGTTTGGGCTAGGGATAGGGTGGTGGTGGGTTTGGTGACCGACGGTGGCGCGGTGATGGCTCGGTGGCCCAGCTATGGCGGAGCAGCAACAATGGTGGTAGAGCAGCAGCTGCGATGGTGAAGCAGCGGCGGTGAATAAGGATATAACTATCCCCTCACATTCAATTTTTGGTCGAGGGGAAATTTTATCATTAAGTGTGGTCAACGGCCGGAATGTCAAGATCAACGTCATAAGTGCCACTTTAGCGTTATATTGGCACTTTCATTAATAAGTTATGTTTTTTAAACTTTAAAAATTTTAAGGTTATGGTGACACTATCACAAACATATAGACTTATACTGGTATATTGTCCTAAAATTTCATTGGCTCATCACCTTACATTCTCAGTTATTCTACATATAAATTTTTTGGGATATATACAAATATAACCCTATATAAATTCAGTAAGTGCACATATAGCCCTGAGATATTTTTTTAGTGCAAAAATAACTCTAACTACTTTATATAAGTGTAAATATAACTCTGAAAACTATATTCCGGTATTAACCGACCAAATCCGGTCATTGACCGATCAAAAATGACCAAAATACACTTTCAGCCTAATACAAAATTTTGAAAGATAGAAATGTCCATGAGTCTTCCAAAAAATACGGCAAAGTTCGTTGTGGCGAAGCCCTAACTCGGATGGATTAAGTCAACGAAAATGAGTTGGTAATGCTTCCAATAACAAGAAAAATCAAACCCATTCAGAAACCCATATAACCTTTCATTGCTACACAGTTTCCAGCGGCCAGAGTTGAAGCTCGCCGGAAAATCGCTACCCAAAATCCAAAATCAAAGCAATCAACGCCCAATATTCAGTAAATTCACCATCACTCAGCCAGTTCAGACACCACCTCCACCCAGCGTCATCACGTTCTCTTCCCGCGGTCTCTTCCACCCCCTCCACCATTGCCCTGCCACCCTGCACCACTGTCCAGTCAGCTCTTCCTCCACCCGACCCCCTTTCACCATAAATACGGCCCCTCTCCACAATATCATCACTTCCATCTTCCCCAAACTCCAAGATTCAGACCATAAACTCTAACTTCTCGCCTCCGACGCTCCCTCCCCACCGCCCCAAGCACGACTCTCCCGGCGCCGATGCTCCCGCCCTATCGTCCTCAAACACGCTCCCACCACCAGCCACCCCGCCACCGGTCCACCACCACCTTTCAACCCGTCAACCACCAACTGTGGAGAGCGGCGGAGAAAAGAACGGAGAAGAAGCTCCACGATAAAATTGAGAAAAGAATGGCTGAGAACGGAGAAAGAAAGTGGCGGAGAGCGAAGGAGAAAGAAAGTTGTGGCGACTGAAGAAGAAAAGGAAGGTGGCGACCAAGGGTAACTAATTAGGGTTAGGTAGTTTGGGGGCAAAATAGTAAATTCAATTTTTTGTTGTTTTTTAGAGGGATAATGTTGACTTTTCATCCAATTCCGGCTTAAATCTGCCGGAAATGGTAAATTTGTACATACACTAACTATTTAGAGTTATATTTGCATTTTCAATTATCAAAAGATTATATCTGCACTTATGTGAATTAGGAAGAATTATATATACATTTTTTTTTAAAAATCGTAGATTATATATACATTTTTAAAAAAAAATCGTAGCAGAACTATTAGTAGAGTGGCTTCGGAAATAAATAAGATTAAATCTGCTGGGGCCATCATAATAATTGGAAAAGGATTCACATAATGTCTTTTGGGATATATACCAATATAACCTTACCTACTTAACATAAGTGTCAATATAACCCTCAGATAATTTTTAGTGCAAAAATAAACCTAACTAGTTAATGTAAGTGTCAATATAACCCTCAGACCCCATTTCCAGCGTTAACTTCCATTTTCCGACGTTGACTGTATGTAAAATGTCCATAATACCCTTGGTGTTAAAATATGAATTTGAGTTGGCCGTCGCCAGACCGCCACGCGGCCGTTGTCGGACCACTGATAGGGTTATATATCAGCACATTCTTAAAACTTATAGGGTTATATTAGCACATTCTTAAAACTTATAGGGTTATATCAGCACATTCTTAAAACTTATAGGGTTATATTAG
>JAULKM010098357.1:0-11010 GCA_032355605.1 Rubia tinctorum
TGTGAATATCGGATCAAAGCAACCTCGTTTCGTTGATCCGTGGTATTGGGATTTGTATTAGTACGATGGGTGGTGTCATTGTTAGCATTAAAAATCACTACACGCTTCGCTCTTCTTGACCTAATTCGATGATCGATGGTCATATTTTCTTGATATTCTCCTGATTGTTTTTGCTGATTTTTTAAAATTATGTTTTGCTGATTTCTTTTGACCACTTGAGTGTCTTTGAGTAACATTAAATAACAATTTTTTCTTTTTTAAAATCTATTTTGTTTTGTTCTTGATATGAAAATAAAGAAAGACTTTTCAAAGTTAAGTTTTATTTTTGTTCTATATCAAATTCACCAGCTAAAGGTAAAATTTTGTAAATTTCTGTTGATAATTTTTTTATCAAACAGACCCCCAATCTGTTTCTAATTCTTGGTAATCAGTAAGAATACTATGAATCTGATTTATACCAACTGTCTTTATTAAATTTTCCATCGAATTTTTAGAGGGTAAAAACATTTCTTTGATTCTTCCGCTATAGGATCCTCTCAAGAGGGGATCATACATTTTTGACAAATATTTACTTTTAGTATCGTCATTACAAAATCTCGTTTTTAATTCGAGTATATTCAGAAAAATAAATTCTTTGTCTAGAGCATCAATTCGATTTTGAAACTCCTTGTTTAAATTATTTCATTTTTTGTTGTTCGTATAAACCCAATGCTTGTCAAACTCATTAGAGGAAATTTTATCTAGTGTGGACAAAGATAGCTTTCTCTGTGTCATTTCCCAAAAAGTTGACAAACTGGGTAAGTATGTAAAATATATTCTTTGCAATTCTTTCAAAGGCCTTAAAAGTACTTGCCAGAAGCCAAATGAGCAGCTGAAGGTATGATCTTTGTGAATTTGACGAAGCAAATACCACGCTCCCCAACCACATGACCGCGATGAGTACATTCAAATAAGACCTCCTCCACTGTTCATTATCTTCAAGAGAATGTGCAGAACTAGTGTCAGAGATTCCATGAAACACGAGCAAATAACTTGCCCATATGGCGAAAAAGGAGCTGTCGCTGGTGGGGATTGACACCAGTTGGCCTATGATGTTGGTGATGAAGATGAATGATGAGTTGAAAATCACCATTATCATGAACCGGAGAATTTCATTGTTGCATCGCCGTCTCGACGACCCGAAACTACCAGAAACGAACCCATGGCTAACACCACGTATATGTACACCTCTAGTTGCAATATCTTTCCCTAATCGCCAGAAACCTGCTTTACCACATCTGATAGCCCCATATCTATTTTTGTTTCTTGCTCTTCTAAACGATCGTGATGAATATTAGAAGATGCTTTCTATTCACATTCAGGTCGCGTTATATATGTGTACCAGTTTAGAGTACGATGTGACCATGAGAGCAAGCAGCACCTTACACTGGTCTCTCAAGTTGAGTTAATAACCAAGTCTTCTTATTTTGTTTTTTATGCTGTTTTCTTTCACAGAAAGCATTACTCTATTTTGTAGTAGTGACAAAACGTATTTCTAAGAGAGGTGCATGTGTTGGGATTTCTCCTCAAAATTTTAAAATAGTTATGAAATGGCTTTTAAAAATATTTGGTTAGTAAATAAGAAATTTAAAGGTTGGTTCATGATCAGATAAAGTTGGTGGTTAGGATAGGTGGCAGTGGTGATTGAGGTAGCCGAAGAGAGGGTGGTGGTTGTGGTGGCCGGAGAGAGGGTGGCGGGTGGTGGTGGCTAGAGAGAGGATGGCAGGTGGTGGTGGCCGGTGGCAATAGGAGGGGTAAAATGGAAAAATAATTAAGATGAAATGGCCGAGGGCATATTTGTCATTTCGGGTCCAGTCAACAGCCCAATTGGTGAGTAAACACCGGAATATGGCCTGAAATTTAATCGACACATCATAAAATTCGGGTTAGTTTAACACCTTTTAATTTTACAGAGTTATATTAACACTTACAACGTAAATGTAGGGTTAGAAAAGCATTTAACCTTACTTGTAATCATAAACAAAATCAATACACCTAACCTTACTTGTAATCATAAAAAAAAAATCAATACACCAATAGTAACAATGTGTTCATCTCCAAGGCCGGCTTTGGACATTGAGCATTATACCCTGAACCTCTTCGTTGCAAGGAAGGTCCCTTTAATTGACACTAGGAATACTTCAGTTCTCGGATTTAATGTGTTAGAGTTTGATAGAAAATATTTTCAGTAATGATTCTAATTAACAATGAATAGAATTAATAGAGTACAATGTAGACTAATCCAAATATAACTCTAAACTAGTTAACAAGAATAAAATCTTATCTAATCCTCTATTTGACTTATTCTAACTCTCCCCTCAAGCGAAGCGTCATCCTTATCTTGTGTTCCTCACTGACAAAATGCGATTTGAGTTCTTCACTACTTGAAGAGTCATCTTGGTCAAGGTTTATTTTTCTCTTCACATAGTTCATTACAGTTGACTGCTTATTGTGATTCTGATTGGGCTGCTTATCCTATTACGCGACGCTCTCTTTCTGGGTATTTCGTGACGATTGGTTATTCTCCGGTTTCATGGAAGACCAAGAAGCAACCTACAGTTTCTCAATATTCTGCTGAAGCAGAGTATCGTGTTATGGCGGTTTCCTGTTATGAGTTTTTGTGGCTTAAGTCATTGCTTCGTGACTTGGGTGTTGTGCATTCTGCTCTCATGCGACTATTTTGTGACAGTCAATATGCTCTCTACATTGTAGAAAATCTAGTGTTCCATGAATGTACAAAACATATAGAGGTTGATTTCCATTTCATTCGTGATCTTGTACAGTCTGGTACTCTTGTCACTCATCATATTCACATGTCTGATCAACCTGCTCTCGGACGAACTCATCATATTCACACGACTTGTTTAACAAAGCTCTCGGACGAACTCAGTTTCATTCATTACTTGGAAAGTTGGCCATTTCTGATCCCCATGCTCCAACTTGAGGAGGAGTATTAAGGAATGCCAATATTATGTGAATATTAATTGTAATTGTAATTGTAATTAGATTAGATTAGATTTTTTTCCTTTTATGTATAGGCAAAGTATAATAAAAGGTTAAAGGTCTTTGTTGCAATATTAAAGTTTTAGTATGCAACGTGTAGTAGTTATAAATTTTATAACCTGGTTCATACCACTCGAAAATTTTATCTTCATTTCTTATAATTTAGACTCTAAACATTGGTTTTTCCATGACTTATGGAAAGACCGTCTTTGAAGAGACGGAATTTTATGTATAGGTGTTTGTACCTCTATATAACCTGGAGCATGAATATAAATACACATCATTAACCTTATTTTCTACAGCTTGAAATGATTAATATCTTATAATAATGAACACATATCAAATATAGACTCACTATTATTTGTGGGAAAACAATATTCATCCCCCTTGTTAAATTGTTGTACGGTTGGGAATTTTTCATGAGTGGGCATGTGTGTGCAGCATGCATGCATGCAAATAACTAGAATAGGAAATATTGGAGACCCATAAAGAAGAAAAAAAATCTTGATCCGAGACATTCTTGAGCATTCTCATTCTGGGTTAACCTATTTATCATGGAAAATCAAACAGAGCACTTTGGTTTGAAGGGAGAAATGGTATTTTAAAAAATATATATATTTAGGGCAACGGTGAAACTAATCACGTCACACGTAAGAGTGTGGTTTTTCAAAATAAGACAAAATACTAACCCTTAAATTTTCGTGGATTGGAATTAATATCACGTACCAAACCTTCTCTTCATCAGATTGGAGCTTTAATTTGAGGAACTTGCAAACAAAGAAATTGGCACATGTTGCAATTTTGTGAACATTAAATTCCAAACATAAGAACATTGGAAGCCTGCATACCACTTTCCAGAGTAAAAAATTGAAGTTGGAACATATAAGGGAAGCTAATTTTTTTTAAATTTCATTCAAAATTTTCAATGTCCCCATAATCTTGTACATAATTTTGTTTATGTTGCATGCAAAAAACATTCATATTTACGAATTTGGCTTGAAATAATCAATATCCTAGTACATTGAAAACATATAAAAATGCATGATTAAATTTTTTTACTAGAAAACAATGTTCATTCCCCTGTTAAAAGATTAAAATTATTTTACGAGTTTCAAAATTTTAGAGTGCTTGTATCTGCATGTGCCATAAACGTGCAAATAACAAAAATAAAAATATTAAAGACGGAGTGAGAAACTAAATTGTTCCGAGGCGTTCTCGATCATTCCCACTCTTTGTTGTGCAACTCATTATGGTAAATCATGCATAATAATTTGGTGTATTAGGAAGATTGTAGTTTTTCCCACGATGCACATTTGTTGGGTCTAAAATTAATCACATGTAAATATTCATGAAGACACTTCATACTCATGCCTTGACATTCATGAAACAAGGGAGTTAGAGGATATTACATATTAAAGATTCACCTTTTGGAATATTAGGGTAACAACAATAATTGCTCTCAAGTTTTTCACACTACGAAAACTCAAAAGATCCATTGATGTCTCCATATCTTTGTAGCATGCATTGACATTCAACTCTAAAAAAACATTGGTTCATGTCTTGGCATTACCATGAATTAGCTAACCTATTTGTTTATATATTTGATATCTCGTGCACTTCATTTTTCTGTTAACACTTTCAAGATATGACAAAACACTAACCCTCCAATCGGCTTATATTGACATTATACTCGTGCCACCAAACCTTCTTTCCATTGGATGGGAACATTACTTTGAGGAACTAAGAGACAAGGAAAAATGGCACTTGCTGCATTGTGGTGAAACTTAAATTCCAAGCATAATGACATCGGAAGCTTGTATGCCACTGTCCGTTGTAAAAAAGAATAAAGCGGAACCTATGTAGGAATTTATAATTTTGAATTAAATTTCAATCTCCTGTCGCCAAAATCCCGCATGTTAATTTTGTTATGTTTTTTTACAAAATAAACAAGTCAAATTTAGCTATTTCCCTTTAAATAAGTAAGATCCTAGTATGTTGAAAACATATTAAATATGTTCTCGATATTTTTGGTGGGAAAAATGTTCATTCCCTTGTTAAAATATTGTTATACGTGCTGAGAAGTTTTCATGAGTGCGCATGTGTCTGCAACATACATGCTTGCATATATTAAGAAAGATATATATATATTCGAGGTCGTTAAAGAAACTAACTTGTTTTGAGGTATTCTTTAGCATTCATATTCTAGGCTAACCAACTAATCATGGAAAATCACAAAGAGATCTTTGGTTTGAAGGGTGAACTAGTGTTAATTTTTTTGTATTTAGAGCGTCGATGGAACTCATCACGGTACACATAAGGGTGTGGTCTTTCAAAGTAAGGCAAAATACCAACCCTTAAATTGGCATGTATTGACATTATACTTGTTCGCCATACCTTCTCACCATCAGATTAGAGCATGACTTTGAGAAACTTTGCTATCGATGAGGAAAATGGCACCTACTGCAATATGGTTAAGTTTAAGTTGCAATCATAAAAACATCATAAACCTGCATGCCACTATCCGTACTGAAAAATAATAAGTCGGAAACTATGTAGGAATGGTAAATTTTTTAATTGAATTTCTAATTTCCATTGACGTCAAAATCCTTCTTACTATGTTTTATTGGTGTACAGAAAATAAACAAGTCATATTTATCTATTTGTCTTGAAATTATTAGTATCCTAGTATAATAAAAACATATTAAATGCAGACTCGCTATTTTTTGTGGGAAAATAATGTCCATTCCCTTGTTAAAATATTGAAGTTGTTAGACCAGTTGAAAAAATTTCATGGTTCATGTGTGTGCAACATGCATGCATGCAAATAACTAAAATATGATATATTAGAGACACATAAAGAAACTAACTTGATCCGAGGCATTCTTGAGCATTTCCATTCTTGGTTAACTCATGTATCATGGAAAATCAAACAAAGCTCTTTGGTTTGGAGGGAGAAAGTTTATTATAATTTTTTAATCTTTAGAGCTATTGTGGAAGTCATCACGGTGCACATAATGGTGTAAATTTCTAAATAAAGCAAAATACCAACCAGTAAACTGTTGTGGATGCACCAAACCTTCTCGCCATCACATTGGAGAAAAGATCTTTGCGATGAGGAAAATGTCACATGTTGCAGTGAAACTTGAATTCCAACTATAAGGACATCGAAAGGCTACATGCAACTTTGCATAGTCAAAAAGAAGAAATTGAGACAAATGTAGGAAGTTAATTTTTTTTTGAATTTCATTGAAAATTTTCATTGTCACTAGAATCTTGCACATAATTTTGTTTATGTTGCAGTAAAACAAAAGTCATATTTACCTATTTCTCTTGAAATAATAAATATCCTAGTACATTAAACAAATAGATAAAAACATATATTAAACAATTTTTTACAAGAAAACAATGTCTATTCCTTTGTTAAAAGATTGAATTTCTTATATGGATTTTGAATTTATTAGAGTCCATGTGCTTAATTAGAGTGTTCATGTTTGCATTTAACTAAATAGAAAATATTAAAAGCTTATTGAGAAACTAACTTTTTCCGAGGCAATTTTGGTCATTCTCACTCTCATTTACACAAAGCATTATGCTAACTCTTGCATCATAATTAGGTAAATTAGGAAGAGTGTATTTTTTCCTAAGATGCACATTTTTATATCTATAATTAATCACATGTATATATACATGAAGACACTTCATGCTCGTGCATTGACATTCATGAAGCAATGGAGTTGCAGAATATTAATAATTAAAGAATTACCTTTCAAATTATAAGGTTAAAAACAGTAATTGCTATCAAGTTTTCCATCAGCGAAACTCAAACATTTTCGCTGATGTCTCCTTATCTTTGTAGCGTGCATTGACATTCATTGTTGAAAAACACGGGTCTAGGTTTTGGTAATCTCATGAATCTGCTAATCTTTTTGTTTATTGATATCTTGCCCGCTTCATTTTCTTATAAAACTTTTAATGTATGGAAAAACATCAACCCTCCAATCGGCGTGTATTGACATTACACTCGTGCCACCAAACCTTCTCGCCTTTGGATGGGAACTTCACTTTGACATTGACGTACATATGGTACTTTTTTATTTCTTACTATTTATAATCCTCACAAACTATTTAGATATAGCATTTGTCCTTCCTTTATATGTTTTGAAAACAAACAACACCATACTTGAAATCCCAAATGAACTTGTGCCAAAACAAGCTCGCCTAATACATCTTTACCATCCATACTGTAAGTTTATCCAGGCCCACCTTTGTACCGGGTAAGTTAATATGTATGATAGGTCTGAAGAATCCATACATGGGTAGTTACCATTTTTTGTATGAAATTTACAAAATTCACACTACTTTCAAGCGACTAATGTTAGATATTATATAGTTAGATTAGCCGTTTCCACATTATTTTGTGAAGATGTTTATCTATATTAGTCACTGAATGAGGATTGTGAGGTTCCATTTTGAATACAATAATAGAATTTAACATTTTTCGAAAGTATTTCCAATTTTGGATAGTTTAACAGATGCGGACGATCACTACCTAGATACATATTCCGATACCGGAACGCATTTTAAAAAATTCAGCATTATCAATTCCAAAATGGACGCTAACTTCGTGACCAACTACATTCAATGAAGCTGATTGATATTTCTGACATCATATCCAAATCATATGACCAATAATATGATATTTTAAGATGAAATCCCTATAACCACCACTTACAACTTCCGAAATTGGAAGTTCACTACGGACGGACATAAAATAAGCCATTACAATTTGACTTCTAATATCGGAACAATTATAATACTACGTCCAATTGGAAGTGTTTCAATCTCAGAATGTTATGCAGCGGGTTATGAAATTACATAACACGAATCTTACATATGTCGTTGATTGAGACAAACAACGACAGCAATTTAACTGTCGTCTAACAAAGGGGTAGGAATCATGGTGGTGCCAGGGACGGAAGTCTAAATATGTCGTCCCACTATCAGTATCAGTGCCGCAAATAAGGCATTTCTGCACTAGTGTCGAGTTGGTGAGTATTTTAATTTTATTTAATAAAAAACAATTAAATAAGCATATATGATTAATTGTAATTGAGTATCACAAGAAATTTAAAAAATTAATAATTTATTCATATTTTCATTGGAGATATTATTTTGGACTATGCATTAAATCAGTATTACGTTTCAATTGGAAAAACACCTCCATTTGAAGAGAAAAATGTAAGTTAATTATTGGAGGGAAACTAAAAACATATAAAATACCAATTAATGGAGAAACGTAATTTAATAAGGAGTAGTGATGTTTTGTATTTTATCTAGGTTATATTAGTTATTGCTGTTTTATAAAGAACTCTCTCATTACACAACTTTCCATGAAATCCAATAATGTTAATGAGTGTCGATGCTAGAAAATCTCTTATATGTAAATAAATCTCAAACGAATAAGACTAAATCTCCATGCTGAAAACAATGGTAATAATCATTTATGGTCTCATCATAATAAACTCTTACACAGTGAAACTCATAAGATTCTTCAATTTCATTGTGTAAAACTCTCTTTACACTAGTTGGAGGATATAAAACATTGAAAAAGAGATCAAATAAGTAAAAATGAAACAAATGGTGCTACTCAAATCATTGATCATATGCAAACTTCTAGAATTAAAAAAATTGACGCAGTAAAAGGCCCTGACTTCACTTGCTTATGTGGTTCATGAAAGATACAGAAAGCGCTACTCATGGAGAATGGAGAGTCAATATAGATAGATCAAATCCTTACAACACAACTTGTCAAAGTGACAGTTTTAAGACATGCACTTACCAAATGTGTAGAGCTAAAACTATATCTGGATGTAGTAATAAAATGAGATGCACAAACAATCATCATAGTCATTTACAAAGACAAGGAGATAGATCACATCATGAACTCATATGCTCAGATATTATAGTACTGAAGTCAAAGTTACATGATCTAGAAGTGCTATGAAATCCAAGACATGTAGATAGATAACACGTGAATTAGCATAATTCCTAAAGAGAATTATCTTGAATTCTTATTCATGGAGTTCTCCTTCAAATTTTGTAACTTATTCCACTTATTAATGAAATACTCATTTAATTCTTCTATAAATAAAAAGTATATAATTGAAAGCGATTTTAGAATGGAGGTCTTATCTTGATATTTAATGGAAAAAAATCAATGTTGTAATTATAAATTAGCAAAATTTTCACATCAAATTCAATTGAATTTTTTCCTTGTACAAGCAATATACTAGTGTGGTGATACAAAATGTAAATGAAAATTACACTATCCTGGATGAAAATAATATTTTGACTTTATATTTTTAAGCTAGGACTAGTAGTCCATTTTACAACCTGGATTTTTTGTTGACTTGCTAATGAAAGGTAAAAAAGGATAAAGTTAAACTAAAAATTTTATGGTTGAAATTATATCAATATGTTATTATTTGAAATTATTGGAATTCTAATGCTCCCCTCATCCCAATTAAACTTACACACAAAAAAATTTCAGTCAAACTTGTCAAATTTTGGTCATATATTTAAATAGATATGTAAGCAATAATACTATCGTATGTAATATTGTTAAAAAAAATCAACATGTAGACTCTAAATAGCAACTTTTTATGCATTATTTTTATAAGTAGTTACATATATTCAAAGTTAAACATGTTTACTAAAAATCATGAAAAAGATTCTATATATGGATATTTAAGTTGGACAAAGAGAGTACTAGTATTTGTTTCAATCATGCATCCCTCATTTATTTCTTTAAAAAAAGCCCAAATAGAAAATGAAAACGTAACTATAGTATAATTTTTTGAAGCCCTAAATTTGAATTTTCACTAATCTAAATCAATTATGTTTGTGTAAAACTTCAATTATATGCAAATGTATAATTTATGTTATTATGATCTAAAAAATTTGATAATTCCAAAATAATCCATGCATATTAAGATTTATATTTTAACCCTAAATTAGAATAATATTTTGATTTTAGTCCTTATTATCATTGATTAATGAGTCAACAAAGAACTTCAAGTAATGTGATGTGAAATGGACTATTAATGCCAAAATCATAAAGTCAGGAATTATTTATGCTACATGTGATAATAGGGAACCAAAATTACACCTATACCAAAGATAGAGAGTCAGAACATTTTAGAACTGTAAACGAGACAATTGTTTGTATGACTAAGATATTTCTAATTTTAGTTTGTATTGAATTTCCATTTTTATTTTTAAGTCAATCAATTCAATGTTCTATGGTTTTTCAGTATCATAGTGACACGTCATGGGAAGGTCATGGAAGAGTAAGATAGTATTGAAACAGAATTCGATAATTATATGAGTTGTGAGATGGGAATAATTTTTATTTTGCACGAATTTGTAAGATTGAAATGAATTTAAAATTTCAAACTATCACGAATGATTAAAAGAGTGGATGCAGAGATACTAATAATAGAGGGAAATAGGTCAATTAAATAAAAAGATGTTGGTATGTATTATCGTTATACACGTTATAGTTGTTACCTAAGATTTTATTACTTTACTAACCTTGATAACTACTCCCTCAGTCCCACTACTTTTGGCTCATTTAATTTTTCACGGTCTCTAATGATCATCTTTGACCGTCAATATCTCTAGTTACAATATACCAATTCAACATAAAAAATTAATATTTTGAAAATAGATCTTAAGATGAATCTAACAATATCTCATATGATGTTTTTATCATATATATGTATATAAACTTATATTAATGGTCAAATTTTACTAAATTTGACTTTGAAAAAGTTAAGGGACCAATAGTTGTGGGACGGAGGGAGTATACCTTTAACCATTACATTATTACTGATATGAATTAGAAAATGTCATTTATTATATTTTTATTCGTTTAGTATTTTTATGAGTTAACACTATACTCTTTTT
>JAULKM010098368.1:0-11010 GCA_032355605.1 Rubia tinctorum
TTAGGTTCAATCTTTTTAAGAGCTTCCAGAATCCTTTCTCTTTCCTGTTTACAGGAAACATTTAGAGCATAGTCACAGACGTGAGACAACGTAAACAAACTATTACCTTAGCATGCTAAAGTTGAGGCTTTCAAATTTGTATCTTCTTGAAGCCCGTGGTATTCCCTAAGCCTGATTTCAACAGAGCTTTTGAGGAGATCGAGATAGTTTTGTCGCTCCCCCTTTGCAAGTCACTTACCACATCCTCCTCTAAAATAGCATGCTCATTTTGTGTCCCACCTGTTATACACTATAAAATAAAAGCCCTGGCATACCCAATGCAACTAAAGGTTAGGAAAACTAAACACAACTTTAAAAGCATTAAGGATACAATGCCAGTGACATGTAGAAGATTTAAACATATCTCTAATAACACTATAAATTATCACAAGAGCTGTTTTTACCTATAGAAATTGGGGGCATCAGCTGAAGATGATTGCCCACCAAACATCCAAGCATTACCCACTATAAACCAAACTGCAAAAAAAAAACAAACAATCCAAGGCCATCTTGATGTGGTCTACCAACAAAGCAAGCCTAAAAAGAAAAGACACCAGCTTTCTATAAGCCACTCAAACAAATATCCATTCAAGATGTAATCTATCTAAGATAGGCTTCAAGAACAGGTTAAAGTTCAATTCAGTGTATCAGTGCAAGAATAACCCTTCAAGCTGGATTTGTTAGGAACCACCTGCCTCCACTCCCCCCTCCCAATATAGAATGACATAATAGGTCAAAGATATGTAATGAAACACGTGAATGAGAAAAGATCATAGATAAGTTGTTTTCTCTAGGAGCAACAGTTCGTAAATATGCAAGTTATTGACTTAAACTTACATGAGAAACAATGGTGAAGTCCCAGACTGACAATAAATCTTATGAGATCCTGGATTCATATTAGTATGGCATCACCAATACTGATTTACATATTAATTTTAGTAAAATAAGCAGTCCACAAAATCATTGACATATCAATTTCAGTAAACGTAAGCATCACTGATCACTCTCAAATCAATCATGGAAAAGCACCAGTTTCAGGTGCATGGAATGTTTATTAAGAAACTATACGCAAGAATTCTTATTAAATCAATACTTACAATCTATATGCAGAATGGCACACAATTAAAGGATTTGAAGAGCAATAGATTAAATCACAAGAATACCTCAAAAGTTTTGGCATCGCAAGCATCTGTCCAGCTTCTTCCAATGAGACCCTTAGTTTGCAAAAATCCAAAGATGCTAAGATGGCCCAAAATACTTTGGCCTTACATGTGTATCTGGAATCCGAAAGTAATCCAACAATCAGAAATGATAAAATTTCAAAAACGTCTGTAGAAAGACAAAAAGAAGACAAAGAAGGATACCTAGATAAAGGAGGAAGCGGTTGGGACTTGGGAGAGGGATGGGAGAATGCGACGGCGGAATAAGCAGACATGGTGGAATACAAAAGTTTGGAGCGATGGCAACCCCTAATGCAACATCCAAGGGTTTTTAGCAGAATGTGATAAAGCATTAAGTTTTAAGTTTTCTAAAAAGGAAAGCTGCATTAAATTGAAATGCAGATACATTATAAAGAGGCAGTATCAATTCCTTTCTAAGGGAAGCAAACAAAGTGGATCAGGTTGAATATGCATGCTAGAAACTCGGGTTTGAAAGGCATTCAAGTACATTTAAATTCATAAGCATGTATAATGTTAAGCACCTTGATGAAAAGTGGCATTTTCTATCAGAATAATCTGCAAATTACATTCTTTTACCGGAGAAAGATAATCCGTACAGAACATGTCAACATAAAGTCTACATACCAAGAGTTATGTTCATTTGTATTGTAGTTAGGCCTATTATTGCTAAAAATGGTGATATAATTTTCGATAGCAAGACTGGGGTATTCCCACTCATTGACAAGGTGCCAGCAAACAAGAAGAGCAAATTGACAAGGTACTAGCGAATAATAAGAGCAAGAATAGACCAAAAGGTACCATCGAGACAAAGGCCACAATTAAGGTAAACATAGATGTAATAACAATATGTCTAGTGAATGAAATAATTCCAGCAATCAAACGTAAATGGCCACCCGATTCAAGTAAGAAAATATGGTTGCGGTAAGACAATCACTAGCACACACAACAAGCAAAAGTGCTGCATTCCTAAGGGTAGCTAACTTTGATGAATTTCAAATAATCATGCATTCACACTTGCCCGGTAGGCGTTTAAAACACGAGAGGAGGTTGTCTATGTTTTAATGATCAAAGATAAGATTCGTAATATTGCTCCCGTTCCTACTACTATACTACCAAGAATGGTATATAGTAGCAAGTATCAGGGTCGTCCACAGAGATGTTAAGAAACTAATAATCAACTAAAAAACCGCAGTCGGGTCATCAATACGACCACGTGTTAGGAATAAACGGTGTTGTGAAAACAGTCATTGGGGGGGGGGGTTCAACTATCAAGTACAAGCATGCAATCAACGGAATAAATTATATAAACTAAAACTCAGAGAACATATGCGTAACATGGTCAATGTTATTTCGATCATCAATTTCATCAAATACAAGAACTAAACCCGAGGTTGCATTGCATAACACACATCATACATACGGTTAGGGGCACCATAGAAATGTTTTTACGTTTTAGGTCTTGTTTAGCCGCACTAATGGAATTATTTTGAACAAGGCCAACTTTTGGTGTTGGAACCTATTTATAAAACCCAAAAAACCCAGTAACACAGGTTAAATTGTTATATACAACCATCCCAACACACCAGCACACTATAATATCAGTTTTAGCAAAATCCAGTGAGCCATATGATGTCATAGTTACAACAACCGAAGTAACATAACCGACCACATATTCTCACAACAAAGAATCAACATCTAAGCTAGCATACCCCGCGACACAAAGTCGCAGCAAATAATCAACAACCGAGCTAACATACTCGGCCACATAATGTCACATCATATAAGAACAACCGAGCTAACATACTTGGGCACATAATGTCACAACACACAAGCAAAACTGAGATAATATACCCAAGCACGTCACAAAGTATGCATAAAATGAAACTTTGAACCTGCTTGAAGAAATCTATCAAAACCCCCCAAAATTTGATCCAACGCAGCCTTCCTGTGAGGACGCAAAGCCACCCAAATTGCTACTTTGATCTTGAAAAAACAAGTTTAAAATGTTTGAGAGTTAGTTTCATAAATGGAAAACAAAGAGACATCCAATTTTAATATGGAAAACAGAGATACATCCATTTTTTAAATAAAAAAGAGTCCTAAAAAGTTAATTTTAATCACAGAAAGATTACAAAATGCCTTAGACCTTATTTCTTAGAATGGGGGAAGTAAAAAAACAAAGCTTTAATATGCCAAAAAAATTAAAAGAGAGCCATTCAAATTAAAACCTAATATATATATATAAAAATTCAAAACTCATTTTTAAAACAGAGAAAACACAGAAACCACTAAAATTTATTTTTGAAAAGCATGGGAAGACATAAATCATGGTTCGAAACTAGGATTTTACCTTTTTTTTGGGCGGAAAGAGGGGGTCTAGGGATTTTAATCACATCGACCCAAAGCCGGAAGTCACCAAGAGTGTCACTCCAATCTCTATCGACCCACCCGGAGTTGAGTGACGATGTCGCCATGGAACCCGAGAGAGATTTGTTTGAAGGATACGTAGTTCAAGCGCCACCTGAGACTCTTCAAATCTGGCAGCGCCACCGTGGAATGCTCCTCCCAATCCCATCTCCTTCGCCATGGCCGACTCATTTACATAATCATTGCCATCTGAAGCTGGGTGTACACAGGAGCTCCATGGGTAAGACCTAAAAGTAGGGTTCAACTCTCGAACGCCGCCCAAAGCTTCGAAATCTGGCGTGCATGTGAGGTTCATGAGAAACTCATTGGTAAAGTCTTCCCAATTCTCAATCGGCTGGGAATCAGTCAAATGAGGGTTAGAATCTTAGATTTCATGGTTGGGAACCCTAAAATCAGAGTCAAATCAAACTTCACTTGGTGTGAGAATTTGGGATCTGTATGGGTAAGTATCTGCGAAGTGCCAACAATCCATGAAGAGCTAGAGCTACCGACGGTTTAAAGGTTATGCTGCTGGAGAGAGGAGGCTAACGGCTAGGGTGTCAGGTGAGAGATAGAGGAGGAGTTGACGAGACGAGAGAGTTAGTGATGAGAGAGTGAGGGAGTGAAATGAAGAAAAAACTCGGAAGTGTGAAGAGATAAGATCACAGGTGTGGTCATAAAATGGTAGTTTGAGAGTGAAAAAAGATTGGGTAATAAGGGCGGTAGTGGGTGGATATTAATTAGTCACCTGATTTTAGTTTTAGGAGATAAATATTTAGGGTTTAGCAGTAATGAATGAGTTAATGTGTTTAAATTCTAAGCTTTTTTTAAAAAGATTTATTTGCAAATTTGTTATTTTAGTAAGGGTATTTCAGGAAAGTTACATGCCAAAAATTTGCCAATTTGATAAATTTTCAACCTAAGCAATTTTTAGTGTCACGGAGGGAGTACAAGATAAGTAATTTCATATTAATTAGGCATGCTAACAAAAATTTCAAAATTTCACATAAGTAATCTTAAGAATTAACAAAAAAATTCTAACTTTTACTACAATACTTTTGTGAAATATCATAAACCAATAGAAGTCCAAATCATTACCTGGTGTATGCCTAGCCCATGAAGTAGAGGTTGTTGGCCTTTAGGCCCAACCCAAGGTTCAATCACAAATCAACAAAGATGGAATCATGTCAAGCACGAACCAAGAAAGGCAGAACCATGTCCAAGAGGACTCAACCACGAACGAGAAAGTAAAAAATCACGACCAACACTCAGTCACGAACCAAGATTATAACAACCATGATGCAACCACGATGTAACCCACGATCTGAAACCCTAGTGATGTGGAGCCATGACTGCAGTCTACTATAAATACAAGAAGAGCAACACTGGTTTAGGTAAGTGACACTAAACCGAGAAATACCAATTCTCTTAAGGAAGGAACTGACTTGATCGTCGGAGCTCTTTCTCCAGAATCACTTCCGGAATCTTTCTTGCAGGTTCATAGTGACCAAATGATGAATATCAGCCATCTACCCTAAACGGGAACACCATATCATTGACATCATTTATGGGGATGATTTTTTTTTGAAGTCCCTCATTCCCTTTAGGATAACAATGGTTTTCACCAGAAGAAAGAGAAGCTAGAATCACCATACGCAAGAATGAACACCTGGGTGCAATAAGAGAATGCATCCCAGTCAAGATCAAGAACACATTCCCAGTAAAGATAGGGAACACAACAAAGAAGATATGGAGGATAATGAAGAAGAAGCTGAATCTCCTAATACAAATCAAGAAAAGGATAGGAGAGCTTTCACAACTTTCTTAGAAGCGAATAGAGAGCATCTGTACAACCATCTATTAGCGGCTATCAAACCAAAATCCCCAAAGAGAAACAAAAAATCAAGTCAAAGCTATAAGAGCCTTAATTACGAAGAATAATTAAGGGATAAAGTGGCAGACAATAATATAGACAAGTCATCACTGGCACCGCATCTTCGCGATTTCAAAATTCCAAAGGATTTCAAACTACCATGTCATGTAAAAATCTATGATGGGACAACAGACCCCAAGGAATTCCTACATTCCTATCGCAACAGTAAGTTATTTTGTGTTACGGAAATTGAATAAGTTCGCAAAGCTTTCTCCATTTTCTTATTTGGGACAACGATCACATGGTACAAATACCTACCAAATGAAAGTATTCGGTATTGGGCACAATTTTCAGATTTTTTTGAGACGCTTCTATCAGAAGTGAAATTTACAAAAACAATAGCGGAACTAAACAACATAGCCCAACGAAGGGATGAAAGCCTCGCAGATTAACTTAATAGGTTCGTCATCAAAATTTTGCAAGTTTGAGATCTGTCGTTACAATAATCATTAAGTGCATTCACGGGTGGCATGCGATCAGTAGAATTTTACAAGGAACTCACAAAAAACATGGTTGAAAACCCAAGGGAACTGCAGAAAATGATTGAAAAGTATGTGTGAAGTGAAGAAGTAAATAACCGCAAGATAAAGTGCAAGATAGAATGCAAATGAGTTGAAAAAAGAATAATGGAAGATCCATAGAGGGATTTTATCAAGAAAGAGATAATGAATATCCCTTTTAAAGGAAAAGAATCAGAGGTGCAAATGACTATTTAAGCCAATATAGAAAGGAAAATAGAGGAAGCCGATACAGCGAAGCCAACAAAGTAGGAAACTCCATGGAAAAAAAACAAGGCACAACGAATACGTAAAGTAAGAACCAGAAGATGACAGGAGCTGTGGATTATGAATAGAACTTAGCGAATGAGGCCCCAGAAAAGGTAATCCTATCAATCTATAGATCAACCAAACCTTTGTCTAACAATGCCTAGAAAGCTAAGGCTAGATACTCTCCACCACAAGGGCCTACTAATAAGAGACTTTGTTCGTATGAGACAACAACATTTTGTGAAGAAGGTGCGATTCCCAACGCTTCGCCTCATAATGATCCAGTGGTTATTATCGCTAAGATTGGAAATGCAATAGTTTATAGAGTATTTGTGGATGACGGGAGCGCAGTAAAAATCCTACTTGTTGATTGCTTTGATAAATTGGGATTCAAACGAACGAATTTGAGGAAGTCTACATCCTCTCTCGTAGGCTTTCAGGATGAGCGGAGACACCTTTGGGTAACATACAACTGCCCATTACCATAAGTGAGAATGATAAAAATTGTACCATCATGTGCGACTTTGTTGTCATGGATGCACAAAGTCCATTTAATGCCATCATCGGCAAGCCCTGGATGAATACAGTGAAAGCGAATAGTCCTCATATCACTTAATGATGAAGTTCCCAACTCCAGCAGGAATCGCAACGATAAGGGGAAATCAGCAAACAACTAGGCAGTGCATGGTTATCGCGATGAAAGCTGGAAGAAGTACTGAACAAACAAAAATGAACAGCACTATCTCGGACAATGGCTTACTCAAGCAATCAGAGCCTTAAGTGGGTCTAGGAGAAGAAACTAAAGTTGTCATTTTGGATGATGAAGACACTTCAAAGTGCGTCAAGATAGGAAAATACCTTCCAACCGAGGTGAAAGAAAAGGTGATGGAAATCCTGCAAAGTCACAAAGATACATTCGCATGGACTGTACAGAATATGGGAGGGGTCAATCCAGAAATTGCTACCCATTCTCTAAATATTAATGATTCAATTAAGCAAGTCAAACAAAAGCAACGAAGTTTTGATAATGATAGACAAAAAGTGATCGAAGAGGAAGTTAGAGCATTGCTTCATGCCAATTCGCTCAAGACTTGAAAGAGACCTTGGATACGTTAAGTATGATCGACATGAAACTCTACCCCAAGATATGCATAATTGGAGTAGGAGCATGAAAGTTTTCAGGGTATAAGGTATCCTCCAAAGGGATTAAGGCTAACCCAAAATAGATATAAGCAATAATTGACCTTCCTTAACCGCAAACAGTTAAGGAAGTGCAAATGTTGATAGGATCCCTAGCATCATTTAGCAAATTTGTTTTGAAGGCTGTTGAAAAGCATTTCCTGCTCTTTGAAATCCTTAAAATGGTTAAGAAGTTCAGCTGGAATTAAGAAAGTCAAAAAGCGCATGAGTCATTAAAGGAACAGCTTCAAGCGTTGCCAACGCTGAAATCATCAATCCCTGTAGAAACCCTATATTTGTACCTGGAAATTTCAAGAAAAGCAGTAAGTTTAGATTTAATGTGTCAAGAAGGGCAAAGACAAGTGCCAGTATAGTACATCAGTAGAATGCTACAGAGTGCAGAGATGGCACACTTTCCAACTGAAAGGTTAACTCTCGCATTACTCAACAAGAAGACTGTGAGCTTATTTTCAGGGTCATAGCATACTTGTGTATACTGACTAACCTCTCAAGAATATTTTAAGCAAGCCAAAATCTTCTGGCAGAATGATTGAATGGGCTCTTGAACTGGGGCAGTATGAAATCTAGTTTCAATCGCGAACTGCAATAAATGCACAAGCCTTGGAAGATTTGATCGTAGAAATGACAAGCACATATGTACAAGAGGCAAGTACACTCTTGGAATCTATATGGGGAAATTAAAGTGGAAGGACATTGCTTGGAAACTGTTCGTTGATGGAGCATCTAGCAAAGAAGGATGCGGTGCAGGATTGCTACTGGTAAATCCAGACGAGGGAGAAAACAGATATTCACTTCGTTTTGACTTCCCACTCACCAATAATGAAGTTGAATATAAAGCACTAATACCTAGGATAGACCACAATCAGGATGAAGGTCAAAAGAGTTAAATGCTTTAGTGATTCACATATAGTAGTCCGGCAAGTGCGGGGTGATTATGAGGTGCGAGAGAAGCAGTTGATAAAGTATTTAACAAGAGTTCGCCAGATCATAGGTCAGCTTGAATACTTTGACATTCAACACGTACCGAGAAGTGAAAATACTAAGGCAGGCACCTTGAGTAAATTGGCGACAACTGGTTTTGATTTGTTGATGGGGCAAAACGATGTGAAAGTGGAAGTTATACCAGTCAGAAGTACATTCATAACAATAGGGTCAATGGTCCAGATAAAAAAATGAACTGGATGACACCGTTAAAATATTACTTCGCAATGGAAAATTTTCCAAAAGACAAGATACATGCTAGAATATTGGAAATGTGATCTCACAACATGTTTATGAGGAGGGAATCTTATACAAAAAAGGTTTCTTATCTCCATGGATAAAGTGTGTGGGACCATCGTAAGCAAGCAAAATCATGAAAGAAATTCATGAAGGATTATGCGGAACGCATCAAGGATCTCGAACAATCGCAAAGAAGATAATTAGAGCAGGGTACTACTGGCCAACCATGTTCAACAATACACATAACTTCATGCTAAAGTGTAAAAGCTGCTAAATTAACGCCCCGATATTGCATAAGCCATGAGTCTCGTTAACAGGAATATATGGAGCATGTCCATTTGACAAATGGGGAATCAACTAAGTTAGACCTTTCCCCCGAAAGAGCTGGTAATGCAAAATTTATATCGTAGCAATTGATTACTTCACAAAGTGGGTAGAAGCGAAGCCATTGGGAAGAGTCATATAAGAAATAACAAGAAGTTTGTTTGGCAAAACTTAGTTTGTCGTTTTGGGGTGCCACAAACCATTGTTACAGATAATGGTATGCAATTCACACATGTAATCTTTACAGAATGGTGCTCGAAGTTAGGGATTTTGCAGAAATTCATGTTCATAGCCCATTCCCAGGCTAACGACCAAGTGGAGGTAACTAACATAACGATAGTCCATGGAATTAAAAAAAACATTGGAGAGGAAGCGAACTGGTTAGGTAGATGAGATACCCAACACACTATGGTCATATAGAACAACTGTGCGAGAACAAAGTAGAGAAACGTCATACAACCTAGTCTATGGCCATAAGGTAGCAATACTAGTTGAAATCAGGAACTTAAGCCTTCGAGTGGAAAAATACAATAAAGGCGATAATCTTGAAATGATGAGGTTGGATTTTGATGAACTTGAGAAGAAAAGACAATGTGCAACAATCACAGAGGCAAAGTATATAGAGAAAATGGCCAGAACTTATAATGAGAAGGTCAAGAAGACACAATTTTGAATTAGGAAACTCGTGCTGCGGAAGAATGAGGCAAGTCTAGCAGAAGAAAAAGGAAAACTAAGCCCAAAGTGGGAAGACCTGTTAAAGGTAGCGAAAGCACACCGATCCAACTTCTACGAGATAGGAAGATTGGATAGAAGCAACGTCCTAAACACTTGGCATGTGATCAACCTAAGGAGGTTCTATGTTTAGAACCTTAGTAGGAGACATGAAAAGTTCAGTTGTATAGGAGCCATGATATCATCATTGGCGTTGTTTTGGTTGTTCACGTCATTGTTTAGTTTCCATTGCGATATCATTGCGACCATACATTATACATATCAGAAAGCGTCCTTTGGGGAAGATTAACCATATTCTTCACTTATATTTTATGCAAAATCCATAGTAACATCAACAAAAAGTAGCCAACTATGGCACATCACAAAGAAAATAAAGTATCAATTCTTGCAATCATGAACAAGTAAATTCACACAATCGCGACAAAAGCAAGCAATAGATCTTGCTGGTTCACATAATAGAAGTGGCCAGATCAATTTAGCAAGCTACAAATCTTGCAAAAAGGTTCACCAATCTACACAAGCAGCGACAAAAGCAAGCAATAGATCTTGCGGCGACAAAAACAAGCAATAGATCTTGCAGCGACAAAAGCAAGCAAAGATGGTTACACTCATCCCGTTTCTTCTTGAGCTGATCCAACAATTGGTCAATACGAGAGCATTTCAAGGTATTTTAATGAGCCTCACGTGCTTTGTTCATAGCAAACATTTTTGCTTCTTCTTGCTGACCAATCATTTTAACCAAGCTTAGTTGTTGTCATTGAAATAGGTTGTTTTGTTCGATGCACAATCCCTTAACTCACAAACATAGTCTTGTGATTTGTTTATAGTCTACTTCCACGATAAAGTCTTCTTACATTATGCATTAAAAGTATCATTATGCATTACAGAAATTTTTTTGAAGGTTCTTAAGGTAAACTACAATTCGAAATTAACTAACATTAGAGTGAGAAACAGACGTATGCTGAATAACGAGAGTAGAATCCTTTCTGTTCGCGTCCTGAGCGTGGGTCTCCTCGATTGTGTTCACCTCCGGATTAGAAGATGACTTAGGGTCAAAAGAAACAAATGAAAGGCTGGAAAGATAATCAACTGGGCAGCTCGCAACTTAGAGATAGAGGGTGAGAGGCCGTGTCGTGCCTCTCAAAGATAGTATTTATATGCCCTAATTGCGGCTATACTACTAGAAAGTAGATAGTGGCAAGTCGGG